>JBAMYA010000012.1:3758729-3775920 GCA_037176975.1 Arrhamphus sclerolepis | reverse complement strand
CGTGATTTAAAATAATAGTAGTGGAAAATAACTTCACACACTGAAATGCCTCCGCATTTTATCTGCCCCCCCCCCCCTCCCCCCAAGAACATCCAGTAATAATTATGTTCCAGTCCAGTTCTATGCTGTTTCATAGATGTACATGGACTACATATCCCACAATGCCTCTTGATTTTGTACCCCATTGGCATGTCGACCCAGGATCTCAAGTTAAGCCATTTCTGCGACAGTTCTGACGACAACCATAATGTTGACGTGGCTCGGGATGAAATCTGGTCTGACATCCCTGCTGCATTTAAAAAAAAAAAAAAGTTTTAGGGTCACCAGCTCCATCGAACTCTCTTTTTTAATCACTTTACATGTTCTCAAGTCAATAAATCAAAAAGTGTGAAAGCAGTTATTTTATCTTTGTCTGGCTTTCCTTTTTGTCCACCCATGACCCCTCATATTTAACTGGCACTTAATTTAACAACGTGATGAGGCATGTAGAAGTGGCAATTGCGCTCAAGCACGATTGAATAACGATTGTGGGCAAGTGGAGGAATCGGGAAGAAAGTTAAATCATGCATAAGCACAGCACAATGCAGCTTAGCTGGTGTGAGTGCCCCGAAATCTTTTTTTTACTTACTGAAGTACATTCTGCCTTGCAGGACTGTTATTAGTAATTAAGTGCATTACTGTATTTTTTTTTTTTTTTAAAGCTATTCAACACTTTTTCAGTTTTGACACAAAATAATTTGGATAAAAAGCATCCATAAAGAGAAGTAGAATAAGAAAAAAGATAATAGTACACTGAAAAGAGAATCCTTTGGATTTATTTGATTTTAATGTGTACGTCGGTCCCACATGACAAGAATGTGGATGATTGACAACATTTCCTTCTTTTCTCAATTAATTACCACTTGTTAAACCAAAATATTCAGGTACTTAAAATAATCAAGTTGAGTGAACTTGCAACCCCAATTAATTATGTGGTATGAAAGCGTTTTTATCATGTTCAGGATACCTGATATTCAAATACAACACTTGATTCGTTAATACTAATATTATTTAAATGTATTATGTAAATTCAAAGCAATTTTATTATTTCCTTACAACCCAGATTAGCCAAATGCATGATCGACATCAGTTTTACATACAAAAATCAAACCCAATTGCACTGAAAAAAAAAATGTACCACATTTTTCCATAAAACTTTAGAAATCACACACACGTTCAGTAATTTTAGCATAAAAATACAAAGCTGTAACCAGCAGATTCAAAATACAATGCAGTACAAAAACTGAACAGTTAGTACTGCACAAGTGCATCCTCAACAGCAAATACAAAATAACAACAGTATTTTTTACTGTAAACCAGTAAACCAAGTAAGAGGTGGTGTTCACACCTACAGAAATACAAAGCTGTAACCATTATAAAACCAGTTGATTCAAAACACAAATAACAAAAATACAAACCACAAATCACTGATTGTAGTACGTTCAGAAACTGAACAGCTGGTACTGGTACCTCAACAGCAAATACAACATAAATACAACAGTTGAAAAGAAAAAATCAAAGTTGTTTTTTACTGTAAACCAGAAAACAAAATGTGCTAAAATCTGAATAAGGCAAGTAAGACCTAGTGTTCATAAAGTAAATAAAAAATGACCATGATGGTTAATGATGTGAACACAAATCAACAAATCAAAGTAGATCTGCAACCAAAAAGTAATAAACCCATAATAAAATCAACTCGTCATGGAGAAATAACACAAATTTAAAAAATTGTGCAGTGATATATCGGTTCACTGATAGGGCTTTCAGACAGAAACGGTTCTGGTTCTGGTTCTGGTTCCATTCTTGAGTCTGAGAACCTCGGTGCTTTGTGGCAATCCAGGCCGTGTTCACACCAGTTTAGAGGGAGAAACCAAAGTGGGAGGCCATCACTCTGCATGACTACAGCACCAGTAAACAAACACAACTGCTCCTCTGTCACCTGGTTTGCTGGTCTCTGACCATCACGCTGTCCAACAGTTCTTTTGACGCGTCTGGATCCCCACGTCCAGCTCTTTTCTGCTGTCTCTATATTCTTCCTGGAGTTTTGGAGTTTATCAAGAATTTGATCAGGCGTGCAGGTGAACCAGTCTTGGCCGTCTCCTCCACCAGTTCAGCATCTACTTTTCCTTGTGTTTGTTTGGAACTCAGATGAGGCCCAGTTGGCCACCAAACATTTCATTTTCTCTGCGGACCACTTCTTCTTTTTTTTTTTTTTTTACACATGTTGTGGTATACGCCCACTGGTGATGTCACGGTTCACAGGTGCGAACCAGTTTTGCTCAGTTCTCTTGCAAACCAACTTTTCAGGCTCTGAACCTGATATTTTTTTGGTCTGAATGTGCTGGCCGGTTCAAAGTTGCCTTCGGGAACCGGAACCAGCACGGAGCCCTGCCAGTATGAAAACCCTATTTCAGAGCCTGTTTATCAGAACAAGTACTTTGTTGGAAAGCTAACCTCCATCCAGATCTTTTGGATAGCCATGAAAGGGCAGCAGAGGTCAGCAGGGTAGCTATCAGTCCCAACGGCATAGCAACAGCTAATGGCACATTATCAAGATGTTGTAATACCATGATGCCTTCTAGAACAATGCCAACGTCCTCTACTTCATTGATGGTGTTGTTATCCAGGCTCTCTATAAAACAGACAAAAGGGAAATAAACCAAAGTAAGTCAAATCAAAACTATTCACCAGGCTCCATCAAGAAAATGATATATTATAAAACAGTGACACTACACAGAGTTAACAGGCTCGTTATATTACGTTACTGTTAGAAAACATGGTTCAAGTCCTCCGTTGCCCAAATGACTTTAACAGGAACGTATATAAATATAAAGAACTTACTTTATTACATACTTGGTTGCAACTTCTGATGGGACACAGGTAAAAATGACCATGACAGATGGAACCAGGGCAGTAAACCAGAACAGAACCAAGCATGGAGCTTGGTACATGAGGTACATCAGGCTGGACTTCTTGGCTGAGGCTGAAGACGTTTCACAAGAACGGTCAAGCAGTCAAGTGACGTCCAGGCATCTGATTGGTCAGCTTTATTCCTTAATATACATTTATCTGATGTGGTACAAAAATAGACACAGTTGTCATGGATGTCACAATTTTTGTCCCAGACTGTAAATGCATTTAATTCTGCTGCAAAGTTGGTACTTTTAACATGGGAGTCAATGGGAATTTGCTCTGCTTTGGAGCCAGCACCTAGTGGTCAGGGGAGGAACTGCAACAAAACTCACTTCTGGATGAGCTTCAGCCTTGAAGGGGGATCGTTTCTGGTTGGAAAGGACAAGCTTGCATATGAAATAAAACAGGAAGTAATGTTAACTGCAACACAAGACATACAGGAAAACAAGCCAAGACACAAGAAAACTGAAACAAACAAACAGTTTGCCAGTTTTTCTTGGCTGTCATAGTTTCAATATTTCAAATATCGCTGTTATAACAGGAAAAGCTAAGAAGATCAAAAGAGAGACAAAACAATTTTTTTCTCCCAGAATTCTTTTCACATTTTTATCAAAACGATTCAAACCTTTTCATTGATGCTAAGTTCCAACTCTTAATTCTCGTGTATAATCTACGATCCTTTAAAATGTCACAAAACAGCAGCTTTTTGACAGACGCTTCTCGTGAAGCTCCAGAAATTTACATGCTGGAGGCACAAACAGATGACAATCAGCTTTTTTTGTCCTTTTTCTTTCTAATTTCTTTCAATTTATGCGTTAAATGGCCAGAACACAAACAATAAGCCTTGCTAAGAACGTGTGCAACAATGATCTGAGTTGCTTTCAGATTCAAAGCTGTTATTTATTGTTACTGTTGTGTGGATAGTCCTGATCCTTCAAAGGAGAAACTTTTATCCAATTATTCTCCCCTGCGGGTGCAGAACATGTGGCAGAAAGAAGACTATCATCTTCCAGAATTCAACCTTCAAACCCAAAAGAAATTTTTTTTTTTTCTTACCGAGTGGACAGCCTCTTCAAACCCACATCAATTTTCCTGGAGAATCTATAAGGTAGATGACAGGTAAAGCCGCTATCTCAGGAGCAGCAGTGAGCATTGATGCGGTGACCCTGGATGGAGGTTAGCAGGTCATCCGCTCACCGTTGCACCGATGATCTACACGCAAGCTCACAGAAATAGGTCGATGGCATAAACTAAATCCAATAGGATATTGCTTTTCATTGATTTTTTTTTTTTCCCCCCACCTTGGGATAATACACATATTTCAGGGAACGGATGGGTCTAGATCTGTGTGTGTGAGTGTGCGTGCATAAACAACTGATGGATAAAAGCACTGATGATTAGTCATTACAGCAGGTGTTGACAAATGCCTTCATCACTGCAGTATATAGAAACATAATTCCTCTCCGACATACAGGAGACATAATACAGTATAAGACTATAACTTAGAGCGAGTGTGTTAATATCACTGTAGTGTGCTGGCGCTCGCTGAGAGAGACAGAGGAGAGTTATTTGTTAAATGCCACTTCGACTGTATTGAGGTCTTAATTGGATTTCTTCTCACGCTCAAAACGTCCCCACTGCTTTTTATGGGAGTGACCTCGGAGTCTGTCACATACATACATACACATGCACTCACCGTCCCCCCCCATCCAGGTACAATGTGTAAAAGTACGTTCATGCTTAAGTTTGTGGCGGAAAAATAAGGTAATTCACTAGAGGCTAGTTTAAAAAACCTTCATACTGGTCCAGAATGCCGTATCGTGAGTATCAACCAGAACTGAGTATAGAGATCACATCTCACCATTTTCTGCTTAATTTCACTGGCTGCCTGTTAAGTCTAGAATTTGATTTAAAAATCCTTGAATGATAAAGTTCCAATATATATGAAGGACCTCATAGTTCAGTACTGTCCTCGTAGAACACTGTTTAGCTATCAGGCTCCTTTATCATGGAATCAACTCAAAACTTCGGTCCAGGAGGCAGACTCCCTCTCTTCATTTAAGGCTAGGCTGAATATTTTCGTTTTTGATAAAGCCTTTAACTCTGTAGTCTCTTAAACCACCTCCTAGTTATGCTGCTATAAGCCTAGACTGCTGGGGGGAGGGTCCCTCTGTACACCGAGTGTCTTCACCCTGTCTGTCTTATCTTGGTTTCAGATTGTCCTGGATCATTTCAATAGCATTAACTGCCGTCTGTCTCTCTGTTCCTTCTTCAGGTCCTACCATGGTGATTCTGGGTTGTATCATGTTGATGTTGGATCCTACCATGGTGTTACTGGGTCCCACCATGGTGTTACTGGGTCCTACCATTGTGAAACTTCCTGGGAATGGATGGGAGCTCTGCATTGTATGTGGCTGAAAGATGATGTCTCAGTCCCCCACCTCTATTACGGGAAGGTTTTTCCGGCTTAGCATAGATGGCTCCGCTTTCAAACCACCTGTTCTCTCTGTCCAAAATGTGAACATTATTGTCCTCAAGTGTCCCTTCTCCTTGAGATGGAGATGGACTGCAGAGTCTCATCCTGTGGAGGTGGCTCTCCAGTGTTGAGCCATTCTTCTGTAGAGAGGTTGTTTGGTTTCTCCAATGTACAGGTCAGAACTTCCTCTCTGCACTGGACTGCATGACGTTACAGTGGTTCTCCCTGGGGGTTTTGTCCTTCGGGTGAACCAATTTCTGTCTTAGTGTTGTCATGGGTTTGAAATGGACCGGGATGTGGTGGTTGTTTAAAATCCTGCGGAGTTTCTCTGATACTCCAGCCACCTGTGGGGTAACAGTGTTCTTCCTCAGCCGACTGTTGTCCGTTTTCCTGTTGTTGGTGGGTCTTGTTTTTGTGGCTTTGACAAGGGCCCAGTTGGGATAACCACATGTTTCCAGAGCCTTCCTGATGTGCTGCTGCTCCTTCTTCTTTCCCTCTGAGCTGGTCGGTATGGATTGCGCTCTGTGTTGTAAAGTCCTGGGTGCTTATTTATAAAGCCTGCATATGTAGAAAACAGGGCCTGAAAAACTGACGGTGGAATGTGTATAACTCTACGCAAACTCTGAAGCTTGCGTGCAGACATTGGGAAATAGGGAAACTGGCAGCACACCTGGTGAGATGGTGAATTTAACCCAGCTCGTGCATTTAACCATTCATATCAGACATACTGTATAATCATAACGGCCGATGCCTGTAATATAAAAGATGTGTTCCTGAATGGAGCCATACATTCCATAAGCACTAATTTACAACAGTATGTACATACGAACATCTGCAAATAATATAGTGATGGTACTGAACATTAATTGTGACAAGGTGTGTAGCAATTAGTGTAATTAGTGACATATAAATACTGCAGCGACGCTTGTGCGTAACGCTTCACCGTGGATACTGGAACTGCTGGAAGACTGTGAATGACAGGATCAGGATGGAGAGAGTTTTCAGAGAACAAAGATTTCCTGGTCCATGATGATGACTGGCTAATATGCTGATTTAGACTCCCTGGAGGTTCACTCTGATCTATGTGCTGAACTGGGTTCAGTATTGGAGAGACCCGCCGGAACCACACCATCCCTGTTGAAATACGGATGTAAAATGTCACGTGGCGTTTAAGACAGCAATAAGGTTCACTCTTTAACAAGTTTTATTTTTTTATGCCTTTGACACATCAGACATAATGCCTCACAAATTACTCAATAATGTTTTTTTTTTTTTTCTCCAGTTCATCAATTGTTTCTCTCTGATTTTCCAGAACACCAGTCCGCAGCACCTTTGCTCTTCCAGACGCTGCGTGGTTGCTGGTTTCTATGGTTACCACTGTTAACCAATAACATCGATCAGCTGGCTCTTTTACATACATATTGACATTCAGGAGGTTCTTTGCATCGACCATTTATGGTAGAATGTGGATGTGCAGGGGGCGTGGTAGGAGCCAAATTCACCTGCGCAAACTTCCAGGAGAAGTGTGATTTTTAAAGGGGAAACTGCTGCACCTGTGCACACGCAAGGTTTTATAAATCTTAATACTTTTTGGTGCACGCAAACTTTGGATTTTGGGCGCATGCAAACTTTTAGTCGGGATTCTGCGAACAGTTTTATGAATGAGCACCCTGATGACTCCCAGTTTATGTTCCAGTGGGTGGTGTGAATCAAACAGCAAGTACTGGTCTGTGTGTGTGGGTTTCGTGTGCACTTCTACATTGAGGCTTCTGTCCTCCTCAATGTGGACTGCGCAGTCCAAGAAGGCCAAATTGTTGTCCCTGGTATCCTCCCGAGTGAACTTGATGTTGTTGTCCACTGCGTTGATGTGGTCTGTGAACCTTTCTACTTCATAGGTCTTGACTTTAACCAAGGTGTCATCCACATACCTGAACCAGTGGGTTGGGGTAGTTCCAGGAAAGGATGTCAGGGCTCTTCTCTCCACTTCCTCCATGTAGAGATTGGCCTCAATAGGTGACACCAGGGATCCCATGGCACAGCCATGCTTCTGTCTGTAAGGTCCTTGGTTGTTTACAAATAGTTGTAAAATTGGGGCGCTGCTGTACAACGTCTGAGAGGGCTCTGCGTGTCTGCATATTGGAGTCGAATAAGCAAAAACAAGGATTAATAAAGAATGTCCACAGGGTCCTCACGGTACTCTCATGCCTGCTCTTCGACCTGTCCTTCTCCGTGGGGGACGCCAGCATCTGCAGCACCCTCAGCCAATTCTGGTTGCAGCTCCTGATCATGAACCTTCCGTGGCTCCTCCTGTGTCGCTCTCTTGGCCCTGGGGAATACCACCCAGAACCAGTATTAAGGAACGCACAGCAGCCCCAAACCACACCTCTTGCCTGGCCCACCAGTAAAATACTCAAACTAGCTACCGACCCAGGCCAGAGTATTCTCGCCGTCAGGCTTTGGTGGCTCCATTGCTCCGGCTGCGTGTTCCTTTGGTTACAGCATAGCCGCTCTGTCCTGGCGCTCCATCCGGCTTTGGTTGTCCTCATTCCCTATTCCTGACTCATCCCTGTTGCCATACTGGTCCCCGGCCACATCCCGGCTACTGCTACCAGCAACAGAGGCAGGACACACAGGGAGAGCTCCTGCCTCTGTTCCTTTTCTTCCTTCCTTTGACCTCCTTTTATCTTCCAGTGTGCCACACCTGTTGCTCATTCCATGATGGCTGGCCTGGGTCGGTCAGTGTCTGTTGCTTTCAGGGTCGGTGGGAAATTAAAACTGCCAATGCCAATTCACACAATAAAAGCAGCCCTATAAAACTTTGAAAACACAGCGACCATAACATAATAAATAAAATGAACTAAAAACATGCAGCAAAATAAAACATGCATAAAAACCCTCATCAAAAACTGACCCCGTCACAAAGATACATTTGGTGTTTGCAAATGAATGTGTGGTGGTTTGTGTTGTAATTTTTGATGCAGCCCCCGTATCCACACCAGAGCTAAAGCAAATCCCCAGCGAGTCATAAAGCAGTGATGTTGAGCTCAAGCAATTTCTCAGCATCAACCAGTGACCGCAACCAGAACTACAGGCTGAATCACAGTTGGTGCTGGTTTGCAATAACCATCCAGCCAGCCACAAGCCCAACCGGGGTAACGAGACCAACACACACCAGAGCCAAAAGGAAAGTGGACCAGTATAGACTCCACAGAAGGTACCAGCTAGCACAACTAGAGCACACCACAGTTTTTATTTGTGTATTTAGGAAGTGTAGTTGCTTATTTGAGTTTTCTCCAACTAAGCCTTTCAACTGTGTGAATATTTCTGAATTAGATTGTTCTCCATCAGCATAATCCGTCTCCTCCACCGATTCCAGTTTCTCGTACACACAGGTGACAGTAAGTGAGTTAAATCAAGGTAAGGTAATTGATAGTGCATCTCTACTTTGCTGACAATGTAGTGGGAGAAATGCCGATAGTATGCAGAAAAAAGTGGGTTAAGAACTGTTTTAGGGTGCAAGTGGACACCTCTTAAAGGCTGTGTCCAAACAGAAATACACACTGACATACCAAAACAGGCTCATCCATTCGTAGTACTGCAATCATCAATATAATCACAGGACAGATGAAGTTACTTGATGGTGGTAACATTGTAAGTCTGTTTGAAAATGTAAAAATCCATTTCTAATGCTGTTTTTTTGCAAGGCTTCTTCTATTCCATTAATTTTTGAGAGTGTAGACTTATTTGTAGGCAAGCCTACGTTAATTATTAAGAGTTGCATTAATTTTGCATTTTAGAGAATTTTCAATTGCACATTGACATTGAACATTTTAGAGAATTAAAATTAAAGACATTCAAATATGTTTGAAAATATTTATTACAGATGAGAATTTTAAAAGTTACTTTCAAAGTTGTACAAAACATCTTAACTCCTGTTAACTCTTCAAAAAGGTATTGATGAGACAATATCTTGTCAGGCAGATTTACCATCCAGGCCAAATTAGCATGTGGTCACAAACATTTTACGTTTTCTGGATGTATGGTCATTTGTGTGAACTAACCCTTTAGCATTTTTGTTATTCTACATGAAACATTGCACAAACAAGGTAATGTGTATCAATGGTTCCTGAGGTTTCTGCACAACATTTTTTGCTTTCTTTGTTCTGTATATGGGCTAGGACTTGCCCCCAAGGCCTGGGATATACTTGTAAGTAAGTAAATAAGTAAGTAAAGTTTATTTATATAGCATCTTTCACAGACAGGAGTCACAAAGTGCTTCAGAGAGGAACGATAAAATACAAATGCAATAAATGCAAAATACGATAAAATAAAAATAAAATCACTGATAAAATTACAATCACAGAAGGTAAAAAATTAAAATAACAATGATCATAAAACAATCCCTAATCTGCCATAGTTAAAATACTTGAAGGAACAGTGAGTTTTGAGATTACGCTTAAAAGCATCAACACAGTCCAAAGAATGTAAAGAGAATTGGAAACTCGTTCCAGAGACTCGGTGCGACAGCCTGAAAGGAGTGGTCTCCTCAGGTCCTGAAACGAGTATGAGGGACCATCAGTAGGTTCTGGTTCTGTGATCTCAGCCTCCGAGAGGGTGTGTAGGGACATAAGTCTCTGATGTAGGAGGGAGCCTGACCATGCAAGGCTCTAAAGGTCAGCACCAGGATTTTAATTTTTTTCAAAATGTGACTGGGAGGACTTAGAGAATTGGAGTAATTTTAGCCCTTTTACTGGTGTTGGACAACAACCTCGCAGCAGAATTTTGAACCTGCTGCAGAGGAGACAGGTCTTTTTTACTTAGACAAGTAAGCAGACTGTTACAATAGTCTAAACGAGAAGACACAAAAGCTTGAATAACCAGCTCCAGATCAACTTTAAATACAATTCCCCTAAGTTTGGAGATATTCGTCATCTGAAAGAAACAATTTCTAGTCAGCCCTGTTAGAGTTGGACTCTAACGCCAAGGTTTCTGAGGCTTGATTTAGTGCTCAGATCACCCAAGTACCACTTTATCCCTTGAATGGCCTCATCAGGGGAAATCACCAGCACTTCAGTTTCATCTGAATTTAGCTTCAGCAAGTTTGCGCGTAGCCATTGTTTTAATTGCACAAGACAGTTCAGTAAACAGCTCAGTTTCCGGGTCTCAGAGGCCTTAAAAGAACAATACAATTGGATGTCATCAGTAAAATGGTGGTAAGAAACACCATCATACTCCTGGGTTAACTTTCCTAAGGGAAAAACACATAGAAGGAACAAAACCGGGCCCAAATCGGAGCCCTGGTGTACTCCGCACAACAAGTTTGACGTGGCAAGACAGGATTTGGTTTGCTGAGACACTAAAACTCCTACCTGATAAATAGGAAGCAAACTATGTTAGAACAGGACCTGACATTCCGACAAGGTCATGTAGTCTTGTTAACAAGATGGTCAACAGTATCAAATGCCGAGGAAAGATCTAACAAGACTATGACAGTACAATTCCCAGAGTCTGCAGACGTCATAATATCACTAGACACCTTGAGCAGAGCTGTTTCAGTGGAATGATGTTTGTGGAAACCGGACTGAAAAATGTGAAAATATTAAACTCCTGTACGGTGGAAGCCAGTTGTTCGTAGACCACGTTCACTAAGACTTTGGAGAGAAATGGAAGTTTTGAAATAGGCTGGAAATTTTGTGGATCTGCTGGGTATTGATTCGTTTTTTTTGAGGAGAGGTTCCACAATAGCAAGCTTTTAAAAGTAGTAATCAATAATTTTGTGATGATTTCATGGAGGTGGTGTTCGTCATTATTTCTTTATGCGTTTTATTTTAATGTCTGCACAGAAAAATAAATAAATACATCACAGGACACAAATCAGCAGATGAGTTTCATCATTATTTCATCATCTGCCTGGGTTGAAAAAGCCTAATAATCTGGCAGTTGACCTGGGCACCCAATAGTTTCATCTAGAGTTGGTGGAGACTAAAAACAACCATTAGAAAGAAAAAATCATTAATCCTCCTGTAATCTATACCACTCAGGAATAACATTTACACTTGTGTTTCTAATACATTAAATAGGTTTTCCTTATGTTCTACTAAAGCCCTCTAACCAGTCTGGGTGCTTTCAAAAATATCCAGCAACTACAATTATTATGATTCTTCTGAAAGGAATTTAGAAATATGGTTTGTTCTTCAGGTTTTTGATGATGGATTCAGTATGGCGTCTCATACTTTAATGAATTGCCAAATTCCATTTAACACACACAAATGTCAAATATTTTTATTAGTGGATAAATCTGTAAAATCTATGTAGAAATGTAAAAATGCATAGATAAATGAGACGGTGATGATTTCACCTTTTGGGTCTTTTTCCTGTCTGCGTACTCAGCTGGTCACAGGATCAAACCGAGAGCTTTTGGGTTCAAGACAGTGTTTTGTAACAGCCAGGTGAAACTACTCCTTCAGGCGATGTAAATGAAGGAGCGGGGTTTTCATTATATTTTAAGAGTCGCCCCTGTTATGTTTTTACAGGCCAGTTTGCTACAATATAGCCTTTCTCCACAGATGGTGAATGGGGGCCATATGGAAAACACTGTACAGTACCTGAGCTGCCATTTTAGCAACACAGACAGGGTATTGTACTGTTAGTATGCAGAGACAGAAATAAAAGGGGATTAAAGAAAAAAAAAAACATGTTGGGTTGGGAGTAGACTTAATTTCCGACTATAAGTACCTTAACCACTTGTTTCCGCTTCATGTGTTTATAATTGTTCTCTGCATTGTTTCTTTTGAGTGATTTGAATAGTCTAATGCAAAGTAATATGAAGTAAAGAAAGATATATATTGACACTTGCTTATGTACAGAGCAGCCCTGAATACCCTGCCCACAGCTAATCTGAGCAGCTATCTGTGTTGTTATTGAAAATATGAAAAACGACTCATCTGATACGTGTTTTTCCTGGGAGATTTTATTGTTAATGAAATGAAAGAGACAAGGTGTCGTTTCAGATGTCATATTGTTAGCTGATGTGTTGCTGAAAGCGCTGTTGTGACTGAATTTTAATGTAGGTTTCAGAGAAGCAGCTGCTCACGTCTCTTACTGATACTGATATTGTGTACACAGTGCATTGACGGTACCTAGCGCTCACTTTGAATGATTGAAGAGAAAGATCAACACAGGCTGTTCAGTCGTAATCTGAAATGACTTGGAAGTAGTTAGTGAATAGACATGATGTATGACATAACATTAGCAGGTGCTCCTGTGACTGCTCTCTTTAAAAAACTGTTCCATCTATATAATGTACAAAAAGAACTGGACAAAGCCTCTGTGACATTACCCTCAAGTCTCAAGGGACCATGGATGAAAACCCTGGTTTGGGCAAAAGGGTGGAACAAGTGAGCAGGGAAACTGGTCTGAGCCACAGACTGGGTAAAAGCTGGGTCAACCCCTCTGTGATTTTTCTGAAGAGAGATCCTGAAGCTTTTTCCACATATTGCACATAGTGCAAATGAGCAGAAATTAGCTAATTAGCTATAATGCTAATTGATGACCTTACATCCATTTTGATCAAATCTGTTCAAACATCCTCATTTCAACGGTTACTACTGAATAGACCACCGTCAGCCGCTACTGCTCCCAACCATTGACTGTAAATAACTATGGACAAACTATCCTGTCACATGACCCACAGATTTGTACAGAGAGCCTTTGAAGCCCATTTTTCCTCAAACCACATAGCATCATGTTGCAAAGAGGTGGGACAAAGGCCAAAGGCAGAGCCAATGTCTAGCTGTCAGTCAAGCATGTCAAATGAATCTGGGCATCTGACTGGTCAGCTTTATTGCTTAATATAAATTTATCTGATGTGGTACATAAAAATTCACCCCCATACAGTTGTCATGGATGTAAAATCTAACAATAGAGACCAAAACCCATGTTTGTACCAGACTGTAAATATGTTTAATTCTGATACAAAGTTGGCACTTTTAACATGGGGGTCAGTGGGAATTTGCTCTGTTTTGAAGCTCACACCTAGTGGCCAGTGGAGGAACTGCAACAAAACCTACATCCTCATTGGGCTTCAACCTGGAAGTGGGATGGTTGCCATTTGGTCTCAGCATACTGCCACTTGGAAGGTTCCTGAAATAACAATGGTGTCCAGCTCATTCAGCCAAGATATGCTGGAGGAGCTGCAAAATATATTCTCTGTAGAATATGACCATTCTCTCTTAGATTTTTATTAACAGTTCAGAAGTCAACATAACGCAAAGTGCCAAGTAGCACAAGAAATGAAAACCAGCCATTGGCTATTCTGGCTGCCAATCAAAAGACCACACCCTCGAGTAGATTTTTAATTTTTAACTATTTTACCTGTTCATGAAAAAAATATTGAACCTGGTTGTGAATATATTTTTTTCTGGTGCAAAGATTTGGAGCCAGTCAGCAATGGTCAATTGAGGACCTTTATATATTTTTACCTGACGAGATATGTTAAAATAAAGCTAAATTAACAAATAGAAGAGATCAATGGATGTTCTACCAGAAGATAGTTTTAGCTTTCACTTACAAGGAAACAAGAAAGGAAGTTCACTGGAAATAAAAATAAGAGCTGCTTCATGCAAATGTAGCTTTTTCTTTCTCTATTATTTCTTGCCAAACATAAAAACATTCATTTCAAGTCATGTTCATGACTGCATTTGCCTATGATTGGCATTGGGATGAAGGTCTTCCATCATGAATAATTATTAATAAAAACTACAAAAAATAAAATGGGAAAAAAAAAATTGTACAGAAAGAGGAAGAAAGCTTGCTAATGACCTGCTGCACATCAAGCCTCCAGTCACTGATGGGTTAAACCTTTTTTCTCACTTCAGACATGATTTGAATTTTAAAGCTTAGACTTTATTTTAACAATAAAAATAGCCCACACTGAAGACTTGATCAAAGCTCCAATGCAGAGAAACCTCTAAAAGCAGCCAAGTTCCATCCAGTAAACACATCCATGGCTGTAGACTGAGTGCAAAAGGGGTTTTGGAGAGGTTTGGGGTCACATGGATTCTAGAAAAAGAATAAATTTAAACACTGCAGAGGAACAAAAGTTGAGAGGAAAAAATAAGAAATGGAAAAGCAGGTGGTGCCGTTTATTCAGAGAACTGACGTAAGAAAAGCAGAGAACTCTGACTCTGCATTGATTAGACTCTGCATAAATTTTTACCAAATGGAAGCTGACACTTGATGGACAGGAAACACAACAACTCTCTACTATAATTCTGCAAGGTAGGAGCTTACAAGTGCATGATTTTTTACAATGACGCAAAGATCACACATACACATAATCACATGCAGCGAAACATTCATGCATAAATGTTTCCTATTACAAATACACACATAGTTACACTCTTTACGGGTACGTGTTGGGACATACTAGCAGTTGTGAAGGTTAACAGATTTGGATGCACGTGTACTCTTTGGAAGCTTCCCTTGATGTTAGCAAACACCATTATTCATTCAGTAGAGTCAAAAGTTGGATTGAGTTTTAGTCAAACTGAAAATTCCTCTCTGTAGATCCTTAAGTCTTTTACTCTGTAACAAATGCGTTCGTTTCACATAGAAGATGCAACTCTCTTCCAAGTCAGTATGAACACCCTCAGTGTGTAAAACATGCAGAAATGTCTTATGAAAGGAGAAAATTCTTGGAAATAAATGTGTTTGCATATGAAAACCTTCAACAGCCAGAGATATGAAGGAAAAGGAAACGCCAAAAATGCCCCAGAGATGAACTTTGGATGGTTCTGGTCCCTGTTTTCTCTGAGTTTCCACTGCAACAAGCAGCATAAGAGTTGTGGCTGGAGGTGGTACTTTTGTAATGGGACTAGCAATACTGAACATTCTGATCTCATGTAAACCTTCCTGTCAAAGTCCTCTAACATTTCATCCCAACCAGGGCTCATTTTAAGTGTGATGAAGTGGTATGGTGAGGATAGGACCCAAACATTGTCAGTAAAAAATTACTGATCCCCAACGATTCTCAGCTGCAACTCACATAAGATATGCTTTTGTTGCCCCACAACACTACGTCTGAGCGACATGTAGGAAGCAAAGAAGAGGACGAGAAAGAACACTAGCGACAACGGACGAGCATTAATGCTAACAACGAATTTTAGGACCTCGTGCATAGTTGCTGAGTAAAAGCATAAGTCAAGCTTTACTTTCCGGAGTCCCTTGGTCGCCTCTGCTGCGATGTACACTGTAGTTCTGCTAGCTAGCTTCATCTTCTAGCCATCGTCGCCCATCAATGTTGATATGTGACATGGTGTCGATAGAAATGACTGGGCAGCAGTTCAGTTTCTTTGGGTGAATTTTGTAAATAGAATAGCAGAGCTGCTCGAGCTCAATGCCACTTCCTAAAAATAATCTTTCAAATGAAATTAACATGAGAAAACTCCTTACATATGATCTCTTTAAGAAAATAGAAAACTTTTGTTTTTCACATTGTTGTCCATATTGACTATGAACTGCAGTGATCCAGTTCGGATTTTACGTCTTTAAACGAGACTGTTTAAAAAGTTTTTCACAAACAGGGAGCTCAGAAGTTCATTTAAAACCCTCAGCTTGACTTAATGTCATGTGTGTTTCTCTCCAGATAAACTCAACCATCAAAGTGTTTTTAGAGGTCAAGGAATTTCTCCCTGCTTTCTGCTTGAAACATTGCTTTGATTTCTTTTTCACAGCATCAATAAATCATTTCATGAAAGTTTATTTATTAATTTATGCAAACAATCGATATATAAGGTAGTCACATCAAAAGGCAAGCTAAAACACAACACGACTCCTGCCAAGCAGTGACTGACTAAACAAATCAATCAGTTTTACTCTGCAGCAGACTGAATGTACCGAATGATGCAACATTTCACTGCTTCTTGGCAGAAAGCTGTCCCAGTTTTCTGTCCCACATGTATTCACCCCTTCGTACACTCAACACGTCTGCCAGATGTGTGCATGCAGAGGTCAGAGGAGCATGATGGAGCAAAAAAAAAAAAAAAAAAGGAGGTGGAAAAGAAAAAGGGATAGAGGTATAATTTCACACCTGTCAGGTTCATGGCCTCAAAAAAGACAACCGGCGAGGGAGATGACGTGGAGGTGAGAAGTCTGAAGAACTTTTCTATCATTTCTGCTTTTGTTTAAAGAACTTGTGCTGCTCTGGAGAGCATCAGAGAGCTGGAACCCTTAACTTCCTGCAAGGTTGACAGGGACAAGGATCTTTAAAAATGTCCTTCATCTGTTCAACTTGCACTACTTGTTATACCTGTCTATTTTATTTCTTATTTAACCCATTATGACCTGATGCAACCACAGGGATATGTGCTGCTTACTAAAGTAACACCAATGCGGAAGTGGAAATACATACAGTTCGTTGAATGCCACTATGGGCATTAACTTTAAATAAGAGTCAATCACCATTGACCCTTCAATTCATCTGCTCTGTGTACAATTAAAGGCACACAGATACGGACATGCTAAAGAGTAAATAAATATCAAACAGTATGTACAAAATAATGTCAGTAGAGTATTAAATACTATGAAGATACTGACAGCTGTACAAACTACATTCAATGCACTATCTATACCCACTTATTCAGGTCTCTACAGCTAGATTTCACATCCTTTACAACTGTGGATGGGGATGTACAGTTGTTTTTTATGCTCTTAGCTAGGTAAAATCATATAAAGCCACAAGTTTATGCATCATTAGGGGTGTGG
>JBAMYA010000012.1:3729619-3749197 GCA_037176975.1 Arrhamphus sclerolepis | reverse complement strand
TTATATTATATTATATTATATTATATTATATTATATTATATTATATTATATTATATTATATTATATTATATTATAATTGAACTGAACAATGGATCATTCGTTGTTAAATCAACTTTTTTTTATCAGTTTCTTGTTCTTACATGGTCTCAAAATTTACTTTTTTTAAAAAAAATAACAAAAATCTCTTTATTTCTTCGGATTTGCAGCAAGAGTGGGGTGAAAAGGCGTCTCCTTTTGAGGACATGTGGACATGTGAGTAATTTCTTGAGACAACTTTAATGGCCTGTGATGGGATGGCAAACTCAATTTCACACGCTGCACGACTGCATGCAAAATATCTGCCAACTTCCCAGCGAACTCTCCTCGACATCATCGGGTTAAAGGCGGGCGGCGTTCATCTCCCCCACGAGCCCCTGCACCCCACCCCGTCTTCCATCCCCGTCATCCATCCAGCCAACCTTCGTCAGCAGCTAATTACATCTGCTGCAATTCATTTGGCCCTAATGTGCTTTTAATTGGATTACAGGGCCGGTGGTGGGAAGGGTTCAGGAAAGGGTGAGGAGGAAAATGCAGAGCGGGGCGCGAGGTGAGGGGACGAGGGAGGAAAGACCGACATGAGGGAGGTAACCTTGTTATTCTGTCTGAGCGAGAGGAGGGAAAGATGGGAATAAAAAGGATGAAGCTTTCATAATGACGCGTAAGTGTTTGTTTTTTGGAGTCAGCGGGATTCAGGCCCTCAGAGAAACTCTCGGGGCGTCAACTGGAACAAGGAAGGGCAAGAGTCAAGAAGAGGCTTTGATGTGGTGATTTTAAAAAAAAGAAAAGCGCAGCGTATCGGTATGGTTGGGCATTTGTGAGTAAAATAAGAAACAGTGATAGCCAGAGAGGGAAGAGAAGATCAGAAGATCAAGAGAAGTGGCGAGAATAAGGGCGGTGGAGGGAAGAGCTGAGGGTTCGGTGCAACGGCGAGGAGTCGAGGTCCTGAGGGTTCAGGAGATTCAGGGGAGAAGGAGCTGGAGTCTAGAAGTTCTTATTAATCTTTGCTCTGAATTCTGAAGCCAGAAGAAGAAAGAAAAAGATGCTGTTTCACCCTGACCTGTTTAACTTTCTGACTCAGCCGCTTGGTATTCAAGTCACCACGTCCAGCAAGATTAAAAAGAGGAATTTTCAAGGAACCAGGTCAATGTTTAATTTTTAGTTGAATTGATAAATAAATTACAGCCGGATCGATGGACTTTTAATCTGCAGCCGGTCTTGACAGGCAGCCAAGTCTTGCCCTCCCGCCCACCGCCGTCCCGCTGCCTGATTACCAATGAAACTTGTGTCCAGCAGGCTGATCCTTCATCTCTAATTTCTGCCCCGCTTTGAAGTTAGCCTCATGCACATTTAACACGAGTAAACAAGACCGAACGCACAAACCTGCACTTCTGAACCCTCTCGCTGGGAAGCACCAAGTCTGGAAGCAGTTCAATGAAAAAAGGTGGGAAATAAGAATAAGAAAAAGATCTTTAATTTTTCTCAGGTTCCTTTAGATCCTGATCTACGTGTGGTTTTTGCAGAAGGACAGACAAATGCGGCTAAAGCTAATCAAAAAGAGTGTGAAAGCTAAAAAAAAAGTTAGCGGGAAAAAATGGTGCGCAAAGTACAGCGCCGTTTTTGACGCTGTTTGGCTCATTTTCACTTCAACGTCGCTCGTTTCAAATAGCGCCTCAGTGGCGACATCAGAAACGAGGATGATTGACAGGTTGGATGAGAACGGGCTAAACTAAGCCAAAAAAAGAAAAAAGAAAAATGGTGGGGGTGCAACATGGTGTATGTGGTAAAGTGACACAACAAAACTCAAAACCACTTTAAAAAAAAGTTTCTAAAAATATTTTAGCGGCTGTTCAACTTATAGCAGGACAGATTACACTCTCGCCAAAGACTGACTGCGTTAAGGAAGACACACCTCCAAGCTGCCAATCAATTTTTTTTTACATCTTTCATGACGTTAATTATGAAATGAAGCCACCTCCCATCCATTATCACTACGAATGTCATGGCAGAGTCACTGGTTCTTCGCCGACAGAAGTTGCAAAGTTCGTCATTTTAGCCTGGAGGTCAGTGGAGATAAGCTCTGTTTTGGAGCCAGCACCTAGTGGTCAGTTGAGGAACTGCAACAAAGCCTACATCCTGAATCAACTTCAACCTGGAAGTGGGATGGTTGCTGCTTCATTTGGCAAAGGTTCAAAAGTACTCTTCAGAATGGGTTTTGTCCAGTTCTTTGTATACATTTTGTGGCGTAAGGTACATGAAACGTAATAAACATGAAATTACTCCTGAAATTATGTTTGTAATTAGTTACAGCCCAACGGTGCTTGTTATGAGCCCCCAGCACACGGATCACAGGGAGTGAATCTAGATAATCACATAATAATAAACTCATAATTGCCTCATGAGGGAATTTGACACTTTTTGAACTAGTATCTGTTATAATCAGAGATCATTTCAAACCAGCATCCGATGGCCACGGCAAAGAAATCTGCTCTAAAATGTTACATGTACAATACATTTAAAAATATACTGTAAATGTGCTTCGTATTATCTGCCTTCACTCGTCGTGGTGCTTCACTTTGTGCTGAGTTTGCTTTATTAGCCGGGTTTGTTTACATTAATTAAACAAACGTATCAGTGTATTATTAGCGCAGCCGTGATGTTAAAAGAATACCACAAGTGTAATTTTTTTTTTTATTATTTGTGCGGCCTAAACGGCCACCAGTGCGTCTGCTTGTCTGCAGCTGTTGTGTGGTTAATCTAAACCACCCAGCGCTCACGGGCACTCATTGTTTCCGTTTTCCCCGACTGCAGGCTATTGTTACATACATCTTCTTGCTGTCAAAACAAAAACTTAAGGAAGGAAAATTTAAGAGGGGATGTGCATTGATTTTTTTTTTTTCCTTTTTTTTTTTTTTTAACTTTCAGTTCCGGCAGAATGCTGCTACTTTCAATACAAACGAAATGAGCGTGACTTTATGGAGCTACAAAGCCGCGTTTGGTTGAAAATTAAAGGGGTCATCATCCATCAAGTGATGAATTGCTTCTTGTAGCGCAGTAAATGCTTTAATGCACTTTTGAAAACAATGGGAGAGTCTGACCTACGGCATAAAAGACAAACCTGCAGCGTGTTGCAGCAAAAGTTTCAGCGTTCAGAAACAGTGACTATGGTTTTCTAACTAGATTAAACAAATGCAGTAAATCACATGACTTTGAGGGTGTGTGATCCTTTCCCTCCTAAACAATGGCCTTGTGGGAAACTTGGGTGTGACTGCACTTGTGTTTCATTCCCCAATGTTGCGTTGCCTCACGATGCATCTTAATTCCTCCCAGCGGAGACGGGAGGAGAGGAATCGAGGCCGTACGCGAGGAGAGAGCAAACTGAGACGTCCTTGTGAGCTGTCATCAGCTGCACAGGACGTGTGACACGGCTGCATCATCTAACCTGTTATTTCTGTCAGGTGTGCTTTAAAAGGTACTTTTGCCAGCTTAAATAGGGAGTATTAGGAGAACAAACACTCATACAAACAACATTTTAAAGTTTTTTTTTTATTTAAAGAAAAAAAAAAGAAAAGAAAGGGCAATCCTAAGTACCCCCTTACAGCATCCATCAGGTTTAATCTTCGCCTGGTGTTCTGATAATGAGCTGCTGTGGAAAAAAAAAAACACAATACAAAAGCATTTGATCTGGAGCCTTCCGGTGTGCGTTAACATAATGCCATGGAGAAAAGACATCAGCCATCGTCAGACATCGTCGATGCTCATCACTCTGGGGAGGTTTGTAAGGCTGTAAGACAGAAGTGTCAAACCCTATTTCATCCCGGGCCCTATCGTCACCATGGTTACCATGAAAGGGCCAGTTATTCTTTGTTTCCTCATCCAGCTGTGTTGTCAGATTTCCAGCAGGTTCCTGAGCTAGGTTGTAAAATGAAAAAAAAAAAAAAACTATATGTATATATGTATATCATAAAATTTATAATTCCCCTTTTCTGTGAAAATTGAGACTTTTTTCCTAAAATTACATTTTTTTTTTTTATTTTAATCATACATTTCGAGAAACTAACTTAAAAAAAAAAAAAAAATTAAATTCTTTTTCCCATAAAACAATTATGCCTTTTTTTCATAGAATTGAGAATTTTGGACTTTAAAAAAAATATGGTACAACTTAACTTAAAATTACATTTTTTTGTTGTTGTTGGAAATTATCAACTTTTTGCAAGATTTTGACATAAAATGAAAACAGTTACATTTTGCTAGTTTTGTATAATGCTAAACTTTACCATCAGTGATTTCAGGTTGTGTTGTGTTGCTTTAAATGAACTAAAGTGCAGGATGTTGTGGAAGATTCTTTCTGTGAAAGAGCATCTCGTACACGGTTTTCTGTTGGAAATAACATTTTGTATTTATATGTCAAACAACAAATATAGCTTATAGAGGTGGATGACTGGTCATGGCATGAAAGAACTGTGAAGACGCAGTAGCAGTCACGACCACGATGCAAAAGACGACCGTCTTTTCCTGCATAAAGCCCTGACGAAACATTCTAAAGGAGAGCGTCACACATTCGAACGAGTCGTCGTTTCGTTGTATGAAACGTTCAGGAAGATGCGACCTCGGCTCAGCTCTGCCTCACTGTCGTAACCTCGTTGGCCCCGTAAGCCCGCTGACACAAACAAGGTGACACTTGGGTCGGCTCGGTTTAAGTCGCGGCTTCTAAAGCACATCCCAACCAGATGATGTCAAAATCAATATGGCAATGTCATCAGGCCTGCTTCAGGAGTAATGAGGGCCTCTCAACCGGCTCTAAAGTCATGCACGTGCACACGTTTAACCACCCCCACCCCCCCGCTTCTTCATCATATCATCAAGCCCATCAGTAGGCTTAACTGGGAAGGAATCGATACATTGCAGGGGTCAGGGTGAGCGGGTCGAGGCTCGTGACACTCGTGCTAATGGCGCCACGAGCTGGTTTGGCGTCACCCGTCACTGTCAGGCCGACTCCCAACATCGTCCTTATCATCACCGCCTTCACCCCCTCGCCTAAGCCACTCGCTGTCTCTGCGGGCGGCCGACGTGTCAGACGATAACAGAGCGGAGGTCAATCCCTCTTGATACTGCTACATCTTTAGTTAAGTGCGGGAAGCGTCACTCGTGACATCCAGATGAGATGTTGCTCCGGAGTCGACTCGGCAACCACCTGCGTGGGCCATTCCGCTGGCGGGCTTGGACGAGGTTCAGCCGGTCCCCTTGTCCTAACCCCTCATTACAGCCGGTTTATCATGCCAAGAAGAAAGTGGCAAAAACAAATTAGTCCACGGAAGGGGAAAATAGCCTGAGATATCGATTGTGCCTTTTCATGCCAGAGTGGAGCACAGAAAATATTGGGCTATAAAAGGGAAACAAGGATATAAAGCCATTACGGTGCGCACTTAATTGATCCCACTTCCCATAACAAATTAATTGAGCGGAAAATGGCAGATGGCTTTGATGAATGTCATAAAAAAGGCTCGTCAGCAGAGTGCAGTGTGCACGACCCCCCCCCCTGCTCAGCGGCTGCATTGCATGAAGGAGCTGCTGAAGGAAGGAGGCACGTCAGACGCAGCGCGTGTTTCTCCCAGTATTTACATCCCAGCGATCCGGATGTTAATCACATTGACTTATTGACATCATTGCTAATTGTCCAGCGCTTCTCTGTGGATATTTTTTTTTCTTTTCTTCTTCACTGCCTGGTTTCCTTCCTTCTGAGTTCCTTAACTTGGAAGTGGGTTGCACAGGTGCATGTTTGTTTGCCTGCGTAGCAGTGTGTATGTGTGTGTGTGTGTGTGTGTGTGTGTGTGTGTGGGTTGGAGTGTATGTTTATACTGACAGGATGCTGTCCCAGAAGCAGAACAAATGCTAATTTAATCAATTGGCTATAAATCCTACTGGCCGCTGACTCATGCATCTTCTGCCCTGGGGACTCCAACAAAAACCCTGCCAGTGCAGTTTGTTCAGTACTCACACACACACACTCACACACACACACACACATGCATCTTTTTTGCATCAAGAACGACCAGTGATATACTGGGATTTTTTTTATTTTTTCATTTTTTTTATCGTTTTATGTCATCTTAAGTTCTTAGGTTAAGCCGACGGCTCGGAAGATGCAGTTGATCCATGCTGGAGCTCATAAACACGCACTCGCCGGTAACTTTTCCGCTGCCCATCCGAGACAGAGGAATTATTTATTCCCCCATCCTCCCCTCACTTTTACCCCCAACCCCCGTGTCCCCAACACATTGCTGACACACCTGCAGTTTTGTGACATCCAAATCGGTGAAAAGCTGCTGAAACAGCGTCTCCAGGCAGGGGGGGGGGGCCTTTACAAGTCTGGTTGGTGTGGGGGGATGGGGGGGGGGGGGGGATGCAGCAGGGCCAGAGGGTAACAGACAAAAAAGAAAAGGAGCAAAAGTGACAGGAAGTGCACGAACAATCCAGAAAAGTCAGAGAACAAACAGAGGTGACAAGAAAAGAGGACGGAGAGGCCGCCGTCTGCCAGCAGCAGCGGCTGGCTCTGACCCACGGGCCCTGCTCAGAATTCTGCGGGGCCTCTGCGGCCCCCGTGTTCCCCATCAATCTCAGCCTGCTCTGGCAGCTGCCAGCGGCTGCATCTTAATCTGCAGGGGCTGGACGTGAGGACGGACAGGTCGCCTGGGCCGCACAGTAAATAACCCTTCTCCTGACTGTCCCCTTGCTATTCCCTCATGCATGCATGCGCACAAAAAAACCCACGCAAGCTGCCCTTTGTCTGCACAAATATGCCGAGGTTTGAGGCTTCCAAAGGACGACTGAGTGTGTTTGGGCCAAAACGGTCCCAAAAAATGTAAAAATGTGCCATTTCTCCACTAAGGAACCTGCCGCAGGTTTCACTCCCCAAACTAAACAAAATGTTGTGTTTATGCAGAGCTGAATGAGTCTCTGGAACTGAGGAAAGAAAATGGGCTGTACGTCTAAAAGAAAAAAAAGTATTGCTCAAGTTCCAAGAGTTAATGTCCTTCAAATGACTGACGTGAACTTTCTCAGCGTTTCTGAAGCTCTGGCCAGTGACTACAGTGTCCTTTTGTGCCTCAGCTGTGATGCACCTTCTGATGCGAAATCTGACGCAGAAAACAAACACTCCAGTGACATGTGAGGTTTGTTTGCCAAAGGACTGAGCTGTCACAAAGGGAGGTTGGGGGGTGTTGAGCTGAGATGCAGCTTAAAGTTTTTCCGTGGCATCACAGTGGTTATGTTCGCTTTGCTTCTCACCACTGAATATCCCATGAGACCATTTGCACTATTTTTATTTTCAAACCCTCCCTCCCCATTCACCCTGTAAACATATTATGATGAAAGGACTGATGGGCAGGTGCTCAGGAAGACCTGTTGTCCATGGCAACGCCACACGTACAGCAACAGAGAAAGTAACAGTCGTGGCTCGAACTTTGCAGATCCATCAGCAGGTATTCGTTTGGCTAATTCATCCATCAGACAGTATTGTCTCAGTATTATCTGCATGAAGCAGAGCTTGAGTCAAAGTTGGGATGAGACCACTGGGTTCAAGGTGGCCACAACCCCTGAGCACCATTTCTTATTTATTGATGTTATTTCATGGTCATTTCTGGACTTATTTCAGTTGTCAGTGAAAAAAAACAACATCTTAATCCATCTCTATCTATCAGAGGAGGTTGATGTCAGCGGCTGCTGAGGAGATGCTGGAGGCTGCTGGACACTGATGATGGAAATCTGAGTTTATGGTCACTTCCAAACTGCAAATCCCAAATCGATATTTACTTTGAATGCAGAAACTTCATGAGACATTATCGAGAGCATGTTGATTAAAGCATGATTAAGTTGTTAATATTCTTATCAACGTCGCAAAGCAAGACACACTGAATGATTATAGTTAATCCCTGATAGAAAGGTGGATTCCACAAGTTTTTTAGTTTTCTATGAAACAGGCTATCTTCATTTTGAGTTTGTTAACTAGGTTATAAATATGTAAATTAAGTTAAAGCTTTTCATCAGTTCACATTCCCAAGCACTTACAGGGAGACACAGCGTTCCAGGTGGAAAATGGTCCCATAAAGGAACCAGGCTGCAAAACTGGTTCCATGATGGCGTCCTGAGAACACAAGCAACAAAAGAAAAGAGAAAAGAAAAAAGGAGATAAGAAATAAGGGAGGAAAAGAGGGAAAAGAAAGGAAAAAAGAATAAAAAGGGGGAAAAGGAAGACGAAAAAGAGAAAAAATTCCTCCATCTGGCTGCAGGAATTACAATAAAAGTCTTTCAAATTTGCAATTTTACAACAAAATTTGCTTTTTGAAATTTATGATTTTACAGGAAAAGACGTTTAAGCAGAAAAGTCTTAATTTTATGATACGTTTTATGACAGACCCCCTTTTTTTGAACAAGAAAAAGATGTATTTCAGTTTTTTGTCATTTGCAATTCCACAAGAACAAAACTGTGAATTTTGTACAAAAGATTCAATTTGCTTCTGAAAGTCACAAACTTTGTGAAGTTTTAGATTTTATGACAAAAATTCATTTTTTCCCCCTTGTTTCCCCCCCTTTATTTTACATAAAAGTCCAGGAACAAGCAGGATATCTGACAACATAGCTCGTTGGGAGATTAAATGGTAACCATGGTGATGACGTGGCCCGGGATGAAATGGAATTTGACACCCCTGATTTAGAGGATGATCCAAAAAAAAAAAAAAGAATGATAAAGAAAAAACAATTTTTCTTTTGTGTCATTACGATGTCCAAGACCTCAAGTTAAAAAGCACCACAGTTCAAATCGTGAGGTATGTGATAATGTGGATATGTGGAATTATAGCTCAGATTGTCTCATTACTGGCTTCCCTTTTTTAAGATCAATTATAGGAACTTAAACACACACATACACACTATGAGAGTTATGTGAGAGTATATCGGCTGAACATTTCTTACTTTAGGGGGAAGCAGATGCTGTTAAGGTTGCTGCAGTGCACAGATTACAAATGAATGCAGTGCCGACTGACAAGGTTAATTGACCCGCGAGCTGACATGGTGTCATTGAGATCATGGCATGTGAATGAGCGATGGAAAACCGATGGGGCAAATGTCACCTTTCTTTATTCTCCTGTGCTGGTGCCCTGTGGTGCATCTGGCAAGTGATGGTTTGTGACAAGTTGGTAATGAGACTCTCTCAGTGAAGAAATGTGGCGGTATCATTTCTCTGCATGCAACGCTGAGATTTTCCTCTCATGACCAGACTGGTTTTGGTTGTCCTGACCAGCCAGTCCACCAGAAGATCTTGTATCCACCTGTAATTTCCAGTTAATTGGCTTTTTAAGTTTGATCTGCACTCAAAAATCAGCACATTAAACTAGATATGAGAGATCCATAATCTGGAAGGCCATTGGCCCAAAAGTCATAATCACATTACTTAATTATTTAGTTTGAAATTAGGGGAAGAAAAAAAAAGAAAATTTTAATAGCCACCCTGCCGCAATACCACCTCTGACCACATGAGGGCAGTAAATCACAATAACAATTATGCATCAGCCCTGGATTAAGATACAATAGAGAGCACCTCTAGTGGACAAAGTGGTATACCAAGATGTGATACATGGTCCCTGTCATGGTCTTGGTTTGCTGATTTGTTTTTGGACTCCTTGGCCTTCATCCCTGAAGCGCGTGCAGAATGGAACTGTGAAACACCATATTTACGTGCTTTTCAGTATTCTGGTATTATTATTGCTAGCTCAGGAAAGTAGGGCAAGAGGGGCTGGTTTAGGATGTGGGAAGTCCAGGAGAGCCAGTAGCTACCTGTCAGTCAAGCACATTCTGCTGCAAAGTTGGAACCAGCCCCTAGTGGTCAGTCCAGGAACTGCAACAAAACGTTCCTCCTGGATGAGCTTCATGCTGCTTGGTTCCCGCTCAGTAGCATCGTAATGCCAGTGACGTTTTTGTTCCATGTGCTCAGAAGTGGTATTTCTGCACAAAGTGGTTTTTAATGGACGTTGAAGATTCCGTTTTAAAATAACAGATTATCCATGCAAAACTCAAAATCATGTGTTCCTTTTGAAAGGCAACTTTCATTTGTTTTTCCGTGAATTTATCTGTGCTGATGTGACATGCTCACATTAGACTTACATCACCTTCCATACGACCAGCAGCAGTGACAGCTGCAAAGATCTGGCACAAAAGGTCCGCAATCTGAGATACACGAAGGAGGCGAGGTGAGACTGGCTCCACGGATTAGAGGGTGGCTATCTCTTGCAGCCAGGGCCCTCTGAAATCCAGGAGGCAGCGGGCACGAGCTGCTGAGCTTGGAAGCTGCAAGGCCAGCCCACCCACAGTCCTCCACCAACCCTCAGCTAAAATCAATTGAATCTACAAAACAGTGCAGCCCTGATCCACTAACCTCCCCCCTCCTCTGCTTCTCCTTTTGGTAAAACCTTGATGGGTCAAAGGGCACCGAATCCTCCCCGCCCGCCAAGCCTGCTTGCTCCAGTGGCTCCAGGGCGGAGCGCATTGTCTTTCCACTGGGACACCGGTTGCCATGGCAGCCTTTGAACTCTGCAGCTTGAGTAGGTGAGGGATAAGAGCAGGGTTTGCAAGGTAAGGCTGTTCAGGATGTGTGAATGACAGCTTCTCACCGCCTTTATGTGTCTGTCTCAACACAATCAAGCGTATCTTCGAGATGTTCGCACAAAAAACACTACTTATGCAACAAATATGATCACAAGTCAAGGCTACATGGCCAAGACGCACACAGTGGTAGTGCATGCACACTGACAGACACACACTTGCCTCCTCTGTTTGACAGATGACCTTACGCTCCGTGTCACTGAGCCGCAGTGTTGGCCTCTGCTGGGAGTAATAGTGTCCAGAATGACATGTTATGACGGGAAGGGGCACTGCAGCAATTCCAGGCGAAAATACAAGCACACACACACGCTCAAGGACCCAGACTGTCATCTGTATGTATGTGCACCGGCTTCTCCTTACCACCGTCTCGCCCTCCTACTGCCTGACTGAAAGTAAAAGGCAACGAGATGGGACTGAATGTCGATTTTCACTTTGGAAAGAAAACAAGCAAAAAAGAAAATCAGACATCAAAAGCCAAAATATGAAAAAAAAAAAAAAAGGTTTCTTTTCATACGTCTCACATCTAATGTTTTGACACTTAACTCATGTTGAATGGGGGATGAAATATAGCAGCTTGATATCACATCAAAGGGAGCATTTCTTTTTTATTTTTATTTTGTTAGATCAGTCAGATGCCCCCATGTGAGTTTTGGCTCTGCTTTGACCACATGTGTAACTCCATCTTTAAGACCTGAATTAGCAGCTGTCTTTTCCCACAAAGCACATTTTCTTGTTCCACACAAGGCAAGATTTGAAACTAAAGCCTGATTTATGCTTCTGCATCGCAGCTCAGCACAATGCTTAGCTCCGTATTATTGTTTGTGCCGCTCTGAAATTCAACCACCAACCACTAGGCGGCAGTGGTGGTACTGTTTCTGCAGCGCTGCAGCTCACAGTGACGAGTTTACTTCTTGTATGTGGCTCAGACATAGCATATAAATGATAAAAAAAAATAAAAAAAACTGGTTCAGAAAGTGTTTTGTTTGTTGGTTTGTTTGTTTTTTGTCTCTACAGTTAGAAAATGCGTAATTACGATTGTGGGCTTTTGATTGATCGCTGACTGTTTTAATGGCTAGCTGTCATCACATTCCCTACCTAGCACATACTTGACTTTTGAGCTGTTAACAAAAACCTGACAGAGCATAATCATTCTTATTTCAGCTGTTGTGCTGTCAACTTCACTAAAAGACTGGTACCACTGGTTTTGGGTTGGCCTGGAAGGGTCTGGGGAAAAAGCTTAGCAAAGCATCCTGAAGCAGCTATGGTTCCCCCTGAATGAAAACTGCTATCTAGGGCTAACCAGAAGACGCCACCAGTAGGTGTAGGTGTGACAGAGGAGTTCGAGGTGGAGGTAGGACTGCATCCAGCATCAGCTCCGAGCCCCTTTTTGTCTGCTATGGTGATGGACAGGCTGACAGATGAGGTTAGACAGGAATCCCCATGGACGATGATGTCTGCAGATGACATTGAAGGTCAGCATAAGCTCAGCCAGCCAAGCTAAAATAACCAAGTCGTAAGGTGGCCATGTTCCAGCAGGTTCCAAGCCTGTTTGTTGTTCCCATTTGTGGTAAAGTAGGATGAAAAAGAGGACTCAAAAACTATCTTCAATAAACCAATAAGTAACATAATCATGTTTGCTGCCAGGAAGAAAGGACTTTTTTTTGTACTTCTTCTGTTTTGTACTCTTGGCTGTTGTGTCTTTGCTTTTGTTGTGACATGTTTACTTTCATATGTGCTTTAGTTTAATGTTGTCTTTCTTTTATTTGCGTATATATGCTCATGGTTTTGTTTGGTCTAACACTGTCACACCTTTCTTTGTGTTGTGTTGCTGTTGTTGCCTCTGCTGTTGTGCTCGTGTTTTGTCTGATTCCGGTTGTCTTTGGCACCTCGGGGCCATTTTGTGGCACTGAAAGGAATAATTTATTTTCAAAAAGCCAGCTGTCACTGTGGATCTTAAAATGACTGAGACTGAAAAAACAAAACAAAACAAAAAAAACAATGATTGCTTTACAATGAAACCGACAGAAAGAAAAAAAAAAACGTACATGAACATTTTGCATTTAGGCATGTTGATGGCGTTGCATCTCTGAGCAACAAATTTACAATCGGCTCTCTGGAAATAACTGTCACAAAGAGAAGAACGCACCAAAGGGGGAAAAAAAGGCTATAACTTTAAAGGATGCCAAGATGTGTGAGAGTGCTGATGCTTGAAGTTAGCTCTGCTTTTCACTTGGTCAGATAATTACACTGAGAGGTTACTCTTTTAATGTGCTTGTGGGCATGTGATTAGACTAGAAAATATCTAACCTTTAAGCGAAAAAAGGGATGGATGAGGGGGGGAGAAGCAGAGAGGGAGGGGAAGGGAGAGGCTGACAAATCTTTGCAGGAGCAAAAAGATAGAGAGAGAAGGAGGAGCCGACACCTTGACGGATTGATTGAAATCGCCCAATACACGCTGTTGCCTGCAGCCAGATTAGCGAGGGGTCCGGGTCAGCACAATCTCTGTGTTAGATAACTTTTCATGCCTTACAGCTGCAGCTTGATACCGCACCTCAGCGCCGCCATATTTTGCCGGCTATCTCTGAAACTCACATCTTCAGATTGTGAGAACTCTAGCTTACGTGTCTGTGACACAAAGAGACAAGACTGCGAGGCCCAGTATCCATGGCAACTGCTGCCAGGTGCACTGGTTCATATGCAATTCAGGTAATTCAAACCTGCAATGAAAAGCACGCCAATAAGGTCACCAATATTCAAATGCACTGCATGTTTTTTGCCTTCGTATTCATACGGGGGTTCTCTCTGGACCGTGCCACATGACCTCCTGCGCACTCATGTGACCTGATCTCTCCCACAATGCCCTGCTTGAGTGGCAGGTATGATATTTGGAAGTGGGTTTGATTGAGGGGAGCATTTAAAATTCGACAACAAAGCTGACAGGATATAGGATGCTGGGATGTTAATTCGGTCAATATTGCAGCGCACATGACGCGCGTCTTATCGCCTCGGGCTGTGCTTTGGACTGGTTCAGGATTTTTCATATGTCGGTGTGATTAAAAAAACACACAGAGAGAGGAAATAGGTACAAATGGAGGGAGAGGGGGGAAATTCAGATGAAAACAGGCACAAAAGAAGAGGGGAAAGTGATGTATGGTGCTGGGTGTGGATGGGGGTTTGGGAGACTTGTGTTAAGCCTGAGGCTTTGACAGCTGGGTTTAAGGAGAGAGGAACGGGCTGAGGTTTGAAGTCAGGTCTCCACTTCATTCTGAGGATTAATCTCCCTTCCTCCTCTTGCGCCATATTGGACGTCCGTAGCATCTTTTACCCTGCTGTTTGTGGGTGTTACCGTTTGGTTTCGCAATCAGGACTTCAGTCAAGATCAGAATGAGATCTGACGAAGAAGGAACCACACCAGGATAGTTTAGCTCTGAGTTGTATTGAAAGAATTGCAAAATAGGTTTTTCTCTCATATTAAAATATTATTTTCATTGTCATTTGAAGGAAAATTTGACCGCCTATTTCAAATGGTCTTCTGTCCCTGCTCCAGGCTAAAATCACCCAAAGAAACTTTGGACTCCCGTCCCAGTTGCCTGTCACCTCACAGCACAATGTCATGCATCTACAACAAAAAGATTCAAGAAAGTAATGACAGAAGAGGAAAACAAGAAAGCGACAGAGCAAGAGAACGAACAACAAAAAGCTTAAACTTAATTTTCACACCTGCTGGGGGAGTCTCTGAGCTAAAAAGGGCTAAAGTTATAATATAATTGACATTTACGTGAATGCATCATGGCTGCCACGTGTATCCTGCACGTTGGTTGTGCGCATCCTCAAAAGAAATTCAACATGCATGTGTGAGATGCAGTATTTCGCTAGCTGTGCTAGCGTGGTGTCAGGGCAGGACGTTCTGCTGCCATAGACGGTTACGGGTAACTGTGTGTTGAACAAGGCGCGTGCGTGAAACTTGATGCCAACAGTCATAAAAATGTTGCAGAGGACACTTGAAAATGTAGTTTCTCTTCAATTTCATACGCCAATGAGGGATGATTGAATGAGGGAATCAACCCTGATCTGAAGCTGTCTGCTGGACAGTGAAGAACTATTGTCACAACTCCGACCTGGAGCAGTGGCTAAGTCGTACATCACGCTGGTTTATAAACTGCTGTGTGCAGTACATCTTTGCAGCATTATGACTTAACAAAACTGCTTCCTTGATGTGAATGCCAGAATTTGACTTGATATGTTTGTTTGTTTTTTTCATTCAAACTGATCACACACAATATACATATGTGGGTGTGGGTGTAGTCTTTTACTATTCAACGAACATTTCCTCTTCATCAATCAGTGTTCTTCTGTTTCAGTTTTCACATGAAACTTAAGTAATATGTCAAAATGTTGACAAACCTCAAAATGTTTCCATTAATCTGCTTTCATGCAAAGAAATTCATGTTTTCTCCTCTTTAGAATTTCAGCAGATTCACTTCTTCTACTACGTTGTTATTTTTATGCAGCAGAGACCCAGACATCTGCAGCAAATTGTCAATAAGGCAACAATCTCATGTGGTATGTGGAGCTTTCCACGTCTGAGGAGTTTCTGTTTCATTGAGAAACACCGGTTTCAAAACTTTCGGATGCCTTGTGGAACTTTTGATGAGTTACCGTCAGTGCTCCCGCTACAACTCACCCAAGGGGGTCACTTCCTGTGGAAGAAGTGAACATGACTCTGTTTTGATGCATCATATGAGGTGGAGATTCAAAAAAACAAAAATAAAAGTTTGCAGAACATTCCTTTTCTTGAATTGCCAGAAAAAAACACTTCATGTGAGCGGTTTTAGCAGAAAAGTGTATATCTGTCGCAGTTTTAAGTGTACTGGAAACACACCTTGTGTTTTTAGTTTGCATGTATTTTTTTGTCTTTTTTTTTTTTCTTTTTGTCAAGATTTTCCTGAATTATATAACCAGCAAATTGCTGATTGAGAAACCCAATCAACGATGCATTTCCTGTCCGTGTCTGTTGCTCATCACCCCAAATCTTTCCAACACACATGCTTCCTTGAAATAAAATTTGTCTTGGGAATGGGCTTCTGTCGTTTTCAACTGTTCAGAGTAATAGGAAATTGACAAACATGGACAACAAGCATAAATTGTGGACCAATTTTCACAGAAACACTGCAAATAATCTCCAGCTGTGCATCTTGCAAGTGCACCTTCATTGATAAGTAATGAAAGCTCTCCTTTGGTGCAGGCTAATTATGGTTTGTTAAGGCTATTCTAGCTGGTGGTCATTATTAAGGGAAATCAATGTCCAATCAAGTCCTTGACATGGACACAGGAGCAGATATATGGGCTGCCTTGTAACGACTATTCATTATATTTGTGATGAGAGCTTTTAATAATGAATTGGTGCCTCTGTGTTTCATTATCAGGTCCAGAAAAGTGCAGAATCTGAGACATTTTTTATGGCAAGGACAGAGGATTGTCCGCAGCACGTGTTTGCACCACTGTTGCAGTCAATCACCCGTTGGGTGAAGATGGGTACGTTTGACATCCTTGTGTGAGCTCATGTGTATTGAGAGGCCTCTGAAATGACCTCGCACATAAAGATGATGGCCATAAATTGGTCTGAAGTCTCATTTTCCTCACAGGATCTTGACCAGATGCCGCAGCTTTGGGCCCATTTCGTTCCCGCAGCAACCAAACCCTTCACACGAGTCCAGAGTTAACGAGTCCTTTTTTACAGCTCGAGTCAATGACCAGAGAAACTCAAATGAAATGTGAACCATGATGCCCGTTAATGGTCTAACAAGTAATGAGCATGCTGTTTTCTCATTAAAATCACCTTGGAGTTACAAAGCTGGTATTCAGTGGAATACTGATTCACAGAAAACTGGTCATGTGATGCCATGAAGTGGCCTGTGGCTAAACACAGTATAATCAGTGCTGGCAGCGACTGGATTAAGATTAAGAAGGATTTTGCTGCCACCTCATGGACTACATGAGCAGTGCAGCCAGTGAATTTCTGAGAAAATGCTCCTTATAGTTCATGTAATTTGAAAATGAATCCATTTATAATGAATTCAGTTGGAAGGAAAGCTTTCACTTTATCACTAAGAACTCACAAAATGATCTTTAAGTTGCATTTGATTGTAAATCTAAAAGAAACAAAGATTTTTGTGCCATTATTATGGCACAACATTTTTTAAAGATCAAGATTTTTTATCACATGATCACAAATTTCACCTTAAAGCGGCTGTTCTCCACCTCAGTTATTCCACCTTAAAGCGGCTGCTCTGTTGTGGGCCAGATAAAATGAAGTGTCGGGCCAGATTTGGCCTGCCGGCCTTTAGTTTGACACATATGCTCTACATCATTTAAAGTGTTAAACATTTGGATTTTTAATTAGTGTCAGCTCTGTTTTCGTGTATAAAATAAGTCTCATTTTGCTCTCATACGGTTTCAGAGAGTCTCTCATGTAAAACTCCAACTCCATCTATTTTCCATAGACCTCTTTTATGGTCACAGGGGACCAGTTTTACCAGATCTGGCAGATTCAGGCATTCAGGCAGCTTTGAATTTTTACTTTGAAGGTGCAAATGCAGTTGACTAAACTAGTCTTAAACATGATGGAAATGTATTTGCGTTATCTGACAAAATACCTTTAATTATCGTCTGCATGAAGGTCACATTCAAACATATTTAATCTGTTTATATCTAATACTGGAGAAGCTTCTGTGTTGCTGATCCAGAAGAATGGATTATAATGGAGAATAACTAACACGTAACCCAGTGGAGATGTCCACCCCAACTTGTATTCGAAAATCTTCAAATACATAACTTTGAAGTCGTTGATAAAAGGGTAAAAAGAAATCTTGCCATTAAAATGAATTAATCTACTTATAAAAATACCTTTTCATTTCCAACAAACTATTTTACTTTTCAAAAATGAATATATGTTGCAAAACATTTTTTGAGTTGTAGAATAAAAATGGCTAAATTAAAGTAGAAGCAAAAGTAAAAAGTAGATGATAGAAATCTATTTTTATTACTAACATCATACAATGTGAAGAGTACATAATCTCTGCACAATAATAAATAGAATTATGCAACAGAAAGGTGTACTTGTATATTTTGAATTTAGTTTGCACATTGTTGTATTGTTTTTATTTATTGTTTTATTTGTTTTTGTGCGTTTGAGTGTGTACATTCAAGCATCAGGAAGTTGCTCCAACAGAATTTCATTGTACATGGACAGTGACACTAAAGGCTTTGTTTTATCTTATCTCATGTAAAAGTTGTGCTTTTGTGGTTTAACATTTCCAGGTATTCTTTAACAATATAATTTTAGTCTGCCTTTTAAACAAAAGTTACATTGAAGACCCCTCAACACCAAAATGTGCTTGTAACAAAGACAAGCTATAAAAATGAAAAAACAACAACAACAACAACAACAAATATTTCTAACCCTTTATGTTTATGTCATGAAGCAATTCTATTTTGTGGTCTAAAATACAACAAATTGTTAATTTTATATTTATTAATGTACCTTGTGCAAACTGAATTATTTCTAGTTTGATTATTGCAGTTTTAAAGCCAACGTTAATTTATATGAAGGCTCAAAAGTCGTGATTTTAAATTGATTCCTGTGAAGGAAAGTCAGAGGCATTTCAGTTCACGTTTAAAGGGTAAAAATAAGCCAAAAACACAAATTGTGCTTCAAATGTTTAAAACTAATTTTATTGATTCTATCATTATCGTCATTATTATTTTTAATGTATGCATGTCATCAGCGCATGCTCAGAAAAATGCAGCGGCTTCAAGCGGTTTCCTCGACAATCTCCGCGATTTGCTATGTCCCTCGGCTTTTTCCGTAACTTTCCGGCCTTTTCCGGCTGTGCTCGGGTCCTCTCGGAAGAGCGGATTTTTTCGCTGTCGTAGTCTCCCTCGTCCTCCTCTCCGTGTTGTTGTTCTCGGTGACGCGACGGAGGTGTAGCCTGACGCGGTCTCTTACGTGTCGGTCTGAATAAAAGTGGAGCTCCGTAGACCCGGGAGTGACGAAGCGAGTCTGTGTTGGTAAGAGGATACGCATCCGATGTTTGCTAAACAGATATATGGCTGCCCGGAGATGTTATTCGTGCCCAATATCCGCACAGAGCCAACAAAGAGATCATGGCGGCGGTGTTGCAGAGGCTCACAAAGTGAGTCAGTCTCTGCGAGGCTGCTCAACTGAGACATAGGTATTAATGTGGGAGTGGGCTGGCAACGCTCATTTATTAATAAACTGTATTAAAAACAAGTGTCCGAAGCGGTTGGACTACGTAACATCGGCGCGAATTTACACTTAAATCCGGTTTTTATGCTTAATTAAAGCAGTCCCAACAAAGTATTTAGTAGAGAAAACTGGCATGCAGACATTTCCCTCCATACAAGATTCAAACTAGTAGCATAACGGTTCCAGGCTGTGCAGCAATACTGTTGCCTCAAAGCAAAGCGCCAAAACTAAGACAGGGTTTATATGCTTAAAGAAGTGAAGGAAGAGTATATTCAACGGACTTAAACCCTCGATATGTTTAAAAATTACCTATTTAACTGAGACATCATGCAGTAGATTCGCATTAGTTGGCGTGCTAGCATATGCTAACTGTGTTAACTCTTCCCGCTGGTCGATCATTGAGCTGAAGTCGAAGGCTTTAGTGGCAGTAAGGAGAGAAATGTCGTATTATGTTGAGTTTTGACTTTGTGCATTTTGCTGTGCGCTCTGAAATAACTTTTAATCTCTAATACTGCGACTCCGGTGTGGGAATCTTACTGTAGCATGTTCAGCTAGACCACACCCTCCTCCAGAGATCAATAAGTGAGGTTTAGCTTGTCTGTTTTTGCAAATGAACT
>JBAMYA010000012.1:3708349-3729519 GCA_037176975.1 Arrhamphus sclerolepis | reverse complement strand
TGTGTGTGTGTGTGTGTGTGTGTGTGTGTGTGTGTGTGTGTGTGTGTGTGTGTGTGTGTGTGTGAGTGAGTGAGTGAGTGAGTGAGTGAAGTGGAATTTGACAAATTTTTCAGATTGAATTCAGGATGTGTTCCCAAAGCATAAAAAACACACTGCTGTCATTTTGAACTGTATGTGTGAATAAATTGATAAGCTGCTCATTTAAGCGTGTTATTTTAAAAGCGCTTTTAAAAGCTCATACACTGGACAATAATCATTAACAATTTATATCACAATATTGCATTTTCCAATAATTGATGATATGATTTTAAACACATTTTCAATAACTAAAATATACATCATCATTATTATAATAATTATCATTATTATTATGATGAAAATGTGTGATTTTGTTTGTTTGATCGTCATGTTGGGGTTTTTGGTTATGGCTTTAAATATATTTTTATTTTATTCGGATGAGGTTTTATTGATTTGGCAGTTTCTATTGTTTGTTTATTTATTTTAATAATTTGTGAGTATAAATATTTTTGGACATTCTTAATAGTTTCTCCGTGGTTTTTATATTACTCAGATTAAATTATTAAATTATATTTTATGAACGAAAATTAAGAAATATATTTTGATATAAATTTGTGCCATATTGTCCAACCTTAACCTTGGATAAAGTTAAGAACTTTCTCATTTTGGGCCCCCTTTCGAGGAAGAAAATTTTCCCGGCCCCCAATAAAATTGCATCAAATATGTCAAATATAACTTTTCTTGATCAGTATTACAACAATTATTTTTGTTATTATGTGAATGATTTTCTGTGCATGATAAAAAAAATAAAAAATACACTGTTGTTGGCTGAAATGCAGCAAAAATGATATCAATTGTTCCACCATCCAGACAAATTCTACAAAATGAAGCATTTATACGTCACTAACCCGCCGTGATATTCGGGTATCTTTTCATCTCCCTCAGCATCTCAAACCTGTTTCACGTTTAGCTGTATCCAGGGAAACGGCAGATTATGTAACTGTCTTAAATACAAAGAAGGGCTGCATCAAGCATGACATTTCAGCTACAAATCGGTGTTGTTTTTTTTGACTTGCAGATTTTAAATGACCATGGAGGCTGGCACAGACACTCAGCAGAGCGGTGAAACGGCTGTCTCCGAGTCTGAGGCGCAGCAAATCACCCTGACGCAGGTAATTCTTGTCATTCTGCTCGATTTGGCCAACCTGCTGCATAACATCTCACGCAAAACTGTATGGGACTGCGTTGTCATGGTAACAGGCATCCATAGCAGCAGGCCAGGTGTCATCCAGTAGTCCCACCGTCACCCTCGTACAGCTGCCCAACGGTCAAACAGTCCAGGTGCACGGAGTGATCCAAGCGGCTCAGCCGTCTGTTATTCAGTCGCCTCAAGTTCAGACGGTTCAGGTGAGAAACGGTCATCACCTGACGAGCTCAGCTTTGTTTTTCTGAGGTATTTGGAGAAAGTTGAGCGTTCTTTTATTTCTTGATGTGCAGATTTCGACTGTTGCTGAGAGCGAGGACTCTCAGGAGTCTGTAGACAGCGTCACAGATTCTCAGAAGAGGAGAGAGATTCTGTCCAGGCGGCCTTCTTACAGGTCAGAACAAAAACACTCGAGCTCTTTCCTGCTGTGGAAACATTTATCTAAGCTTTCTGCTAGTTAAACTTTTTTCCTCCAACATTTTGTCTGGAGGTTTGTTGATTTATTTACTTTTGTTGTGACTACTTCACAGGAAAATCCTGAACGACTTATCGTCGGACGCTCCCGCTGTGCCTCGAATTGAGGAAGAAAAGTCTGAAGATGACTCAGCTCCAGCCATCACAACAGTCACGATGCCAACTCCCATCTATCAGACCAGCAGTGGCCAGTACAGTAAGTGTTTTTGATCCAAAGGCGTCTGCCAAGTTTTGATTAAGGAATCTGGCATTGCATTTGGCTCTTGTGGCTTAACCCTTCGAGGTCCAGGCCTGCTTTGATTTTGCCTTTACATACCACAACAAGAATGGTTTAATATACCCTTGTTTGGTATCTTTTTCAGGTCAGCTATATGACCTGACGATTTTTTTTTTCACTTTTACCTTCTGTATCAGCATTTTGGGCCCTCAAACACACAGAACACATAAAATTAGATCAGGGTCTTTTTGTGTCCCGGGACCTCAAGCAGAGATTCAGGAGATCTGGACTTTGTCTGGGTCCTCCTCCTCTCGTTTGGCCTCCAGGAGGTCCAGGTGCTCATGATCTCTGGACATGTTGAACGAGTGTACAAAAGAAAATCACAGCAGTAAAATGAAAGAAACCGATAATGTAAATGAGGACGAGTTAACATATATACACAAATATAAAGAGAATTAAAAAGTTTACAAAGAGCACTATAAGCTAAACCAAAGCAAGAACGTCTGACATGCCGTGTATTTCCTCATCCTCCTCGTCCCCCTTCACCTCCAACTGTCAGCCTTGTCCAGTTCAAAAAAGGTGTATTCTAACAGCATTTCCTTCGTTCAGTTGCCATTACCCAGGGTGGGGCCATCCAGCTGGCCAACAACGGTACAGACGGGGTTCAGGGCCTGCAGACGCTCACCATGGCAGGCGCCGCTGCTGCCCAGCCCGGCGCCACCATCCTGCAGTACGCTCAGACCAGCGACGGCCAGCAGATCCTCGTCCCCAGTAACCAGGTGGTTGTACAAGGTGAGGGAAGGTGGTCACGTGGATCCACGGAACCCTGATTTGAAAACATTAAAACTTGATGTTCTGCTGCTAGAACGTAGTTCAGGAAGACGGTCACCTCTACGCACCACTGATGTTGAAGTTTGGAAGCTAATTCTTTGTTAATCCGTCGTCATTAATTTATTCTTTAGTCCTCTTCAGATCTACACGATTCACGCGCATGACATTTGCCACGGTATTCTTTAATGACACAAAATGTCCGATTGTCAGCTGCTTCTGGAGACGTCCAGGCCTACCAGATCCGCACGGCCCCAACCAGCACCATCACTCCGGGGGTCGTCATGGCAACCTCTCCTGCACTGGGGGCAACGGGAGCCACGGAGGAAGTGACGCGCAAAAGGGAGGTCAGACTGATGAAGAACAGGTACGCACTTGCTGCTTTGAGGAATTTGTGTGGGGGTTAAAGAGTCAAGACTTTCAGCTTTCGACTCTTTTATCTCCCTGATGTGATGCAGAGAGGCGGCCAGAGAGTGTCGTAGGAAGAAGAAGGAGTACGTCAAATGTCTGGAGAACCGTGTGGCCGTACTGGAGAACCAGAACAAAACCCTCATCGAGGAACTGAAAGCCCTCAAAGACTTATATTGCCACAAATCAGAGTAGAAGTGCCCACCGCTCCCCGTGTACAGAGACTCAGCACAGAGCCATGCATCTGGAAGCCACTCCTCCGTTTCTACTTAACGCTTTCTTTTTAGAAAAAAAAAAAAAAAACTGCGCAAAATTTGAAGTGACTTCCAGGAAATTTCCAATAAACACACACCATCTGTTGTCAGCAGTCTGAAATCCTCTTTTCCATAAGTTTCCCCTAAAAGGGCGAGGCAGCGTTCAGAGCGAATGTGGCGAAGACGACGACGACTAACAGGGTCTACACAGAGGAGGACGCATCGGGAACCATTCCAGTCACTGGTGCCCAGTCAAACTGGGCAGCATCACCAGCAATGGGGAAGTCGGTCACACCGATGATGGAGCTCGTTTTTCTCGGATCATTTGAGTTTACCTTTTTGTGTGCGACATTTCTACTTGTAACGTGCGCCTTACATTAACATCTGTTACTTATATACGCTTTGAACAGTAGTTGGGCTGCGTCTCCGACATTTTTATCTTTGACCCGTTTTCTTTATTATATATATCAATATATCACATTTTCCAGATGAAGCCACCATGTCACTTTTTTTTTTTAATCATAAATTTACTTCGCCTTGAAAGTAACAGACTGATATCCATAAAATAGGTTATAAAGCAAATTTTATGTTAAACGCAGCAGACGGCACTGAACTCACAGATGTTTTGACTTTAGATTTTTAAGCTGTAAAAACACAATTGTCAAGTCAAGGCTCAGTGAGTGTTTATTTTCTTTTTAGTTTTATAAATTTCCTTTACATGTGGAGGGTTTTGTTCCCCACATCCGTGTTTTTTTGTTTTTTTTTCCTGTTACAAGGATTTAAAATTGTCCTTCACTCACGTAAATGAAACGGTTCACCAACTTTTTTTTTTTTTTTTTTTAAGTTAAAAACTTTTTTTGTACGATGGATTTTAAAGTCATTTATCTTTAGATTCTTTGGGAGAGAGGAAAAAGAAAGAGCCTTAATTGTTTTGCAGTGAAAGAACCACAGGGACATTTTGTTGCAACAGCCGATTATCATCAAAAACCTTCAGTTCTATTCTGCAGTTATGATGTCAGGAAATTTATTCCAAAGCTACAGCTCCATCTCTGAATTCTGTTTATAGTTAAAAAAAAGTGGCATATGCACTTTCTTTGCAACAACAATCCTAAAAATATAACTTTTTTTTTTGGAAAGGACAATTTCAGCTTGCAGCAGCAGGCTCCGCCCCTTCCTCCTGCAAGCTGAAATTTCTCTTAACTCATTTCACCCTGTACATTTTTGATTACACTCTACAAAAAGAAAGGAAAAAAAGGGTTGTAGAGTGCAAGAAAATTATAAATAACTTGTGAACAAAATGAATATTTTCATGGTAATGGAATGCCATATTGTACTCTTTAGGTATTATGTATAGTCATGAAATAGTCTGCTTTTTTATGTTGCTTTTCATGATTTTTCTCCTTTTTTTTTTTTTTTTTTTTTACTCAATTTCTAAATGTCAGCACCAACTTGTATCATACAGTGCATTGTGTTAGAGCTATACAAATATGAAATTTTTTGGCAGCTGTTAATAAATGTTTCTGGTAATTTGTGATTTTTTTTTTTAATGTTTTATTGAAAAAAAAAAAGTTGTCATAAATCCCTCGTAGGTGGTCGTTTGCATGCTCTGTACACGTGGACGTCCCTTTGTTTGTCGTAGTGAACCTCCTCCACGCTGAAGCGCTGTCTGAGCGTGCTCAGAAAGTCTGTGTCGCGCTGGTAGCGGATCTTGCAGGCCAGCAAGACCACGGTGGCGTCTGAGCACAGGTGCTCCAGAGTCTGCAGCAGAGCGCTGAACGTGTCCTCCAGGTAGACGATGTCCGCGCCCAGGACCAGGTCGAAGCCTCCGGCTGGGTAGCGCTCCAGACCTTCTCCCCAGGTCAGTTCAGACACAACCACCGATTCCTGGAGGCGTGGCGGCAGGTTGGCCCTCACGTTGTCAGAGAGGAAGTCGAGGGCCGGCTGTCTGTCTGTGATGGTGACGTGAGCACCTGGAGCAGTCGAGAACATGAGGTAGAGGTGTTCAATTTGTAACCATACCAGTAAAGTGTCAAACTAAAGCTGTAGTGGGTGTGGCGTTGAGAGTGGAAATGCATATCAAATGCATTTTTTTTCTTGTAGTTCAGGTGGTTTTTAATTTCTTTCTTTTTTTTTTTTTTAATTGACTGCAATTACACAAATGTGCAGAACACGAATAAAATCCATTTTACTGTAAATTTTCAATTGTCAAACCAGTCTTAGTGAATGTAGGTACTGTTAATATTTATTAACAGTTAATAAATATCAATGGTACATAATCATGGACCCCCCCAGTTTTTCAACTGACTGGGGGGCCCTTTCACAGATTTTTGCCCAGGGCCTTCGTGAAGCAGCAAACAGCCCTGGTCTGGCTTGACGATGTCACACACTTCCATATGCTGTACATACTTTTAAAGGGTTCGGCGGTAGGGTTATTTAAAAAAATTAAAAAATGATGATGATGAAGAAAAAAAAATGTTGAAAGGTGAGGGATATTTTCAAAATAATACCAAAAAAAAACCTATGGTAAAGGGTTACAGGTTGGGGTTATCTTGTATGTGTGTATATATACACACACACACACAAAGTAAATTTAAAAAATAAATTGTTTAAGGGTTCAGGATTTGGGTTATTTAAAAATATATAATACAAAAGAAAAAACTACATTGAAGGGATGGGGATAGAAATATTTAAAAGTAATACCAAAAAACCTTTGGTAAAGGGTTACAGGTTAAGGTGGTGATTTCAAATACACATATATACACACACACACATACGCATGCACAAAACAAATATGTTGAAGGGTTCAAGATTTGGGTTATTTAAAAGAAATAAAGGAAAAAAAACTTGAAGGGCCAGGTTTTACAGTTACTTCAAAAGAAATTCCCCCCCCCCAAAAAAAAACAAAACAAAACAACAAAAACTGTTGAAGGCTTTCATGTTAAGGTTATTTAATTTACACATACATACTTATATATATAAAAACAAGGATTTTCAGCTTTTTCAGTGACGTCATACTTACCCAGCAGACCTGCCACAATGCCCACCAGTCCAGTACCAGCTCCCAGTTCAACAACCCGCTTCCCCTTCAAGTCCACTTTCCCCAGCTCCAAATACATGCACATGACAACTGCCTGGAAAACAAACGTTACACACATGAATTTGTGAGCTGACACTAAAAGAGCGACGTGTCGCTGCCACCAGCTCACCGCGTCCCAGACTACCGCCGCCACTCCGAGCTTCTTCCAGTCCTGCGACAGACTCAGGTCGTGGTCTGCGAAGCGGAACCGCGCCGTCGACTTGTGGAGTTTGGAAAGCCCCGGTAGCGAGTTTTCCATGTAAGGAACGAGGGCCATGTTTTAAACTAGAAGAATATTTTTTCACATGCGTCCCATCATTTTAGAGCTTTACGGCTCTTCTTCTGCGTCGAAGCGTCAACGCTGGTTTACTGACTCGTTACCGCCATCTTGTGGAGCCAAATTGTCCAACCTGTCCGCAACACTGACCTTTCATAGTTAAATCCTTTTATTTGTGTGATTAAACATTTTCTAAAAACATTTTTCAAAAATAATTCATGTAATTTTAGTTAAAATACACATTCTAGCTATGTCCCCTCTTGTTGAAAAAGTTTGAATATTCCTGAGGTCACATATTCCAAAGGATGAAAGTTTTGTTTGTGATTGTTCTTTTTTTTTTCTTTTTTTTTTTAATGTTCCTTGATTTGTTTTTCCTTTTAGAATTTTTATTTTATTACATTTTTCATGTTGCACTAATATTTATGGTGTACATATATATAACACACATGTTCATGTATTTTCTATTCTACTTTTATTCTTACATACTCTATTATTTTTAACATAACGTACCAGAGAGATAACAACTACCGGCAAAGGATTCCTTGTATGTGTCTACGTACGTGGCAAAAAAAAGTTGATTCCGATATTTGTCTTTGCAACATGTAGGTCTACATAACAAATCAGAGAGAAACAAGAAAAGAATCGTGTGGTTATGACTAAGTAAGTACTGCAAAACAGCAAAACATTAAAATGCGGTATCTTGAAAAACAAGATAAACAGGTGTCCAAAATATAAAGGATCAATTATATAAACAAAGAACACCAACTAAAAAAACCACAACAAAAGGAAAAAAGGCATAGTAGGCTATAATAAAACATCAAGGAGTGACATTGCAGGTATATTCTTTTTTCTTCTTTCTCACTTTTGTGGTCATCCCTTTTTGTTGTCTGTTTATTTCATAATTTTGAAACAATGACAACAGGACGGAGAAAAAATGCAACTATCTTCTGCTTAGACATTAAAAATGAAACGCGCAGTACAATAGTTGAATGTGTGCGTGTTTTTTTTTTTTTTTTTAAATATTCAGTGTTGAAAAAAGTTTTAAAATAAAGTTTCCCTATTAAGTTTTACAGCAACCAAGTGGAACTGATTGGGTAGAGTGATCCTTCTACTGACCAATGGGAATCCTCGGTTAGGGATGGGCTCCACTGCAAAGATTTTTCTCAACGGCTCTTTTTATAATTGAGGGGGCGTGGTCAGAATCTGAACGTCACCCGGATCTGTAAGGATGTAGCATGGCAGCTGGGTTGTTTCCGTCTAAAACCGTAGATCCCGAGTCCAAAATAAAAGCACAACAACTAACTGCGAATACTTTCCTTTAGAAAAACATCATTTAATATTGATAAGAAAAGGTGGACTCGTTTATTTTCTTTTTTTTCCCCTCCAAAATCTTACAGCTGTAGTCTCTCGGTGAAGCTAGTTGGTAAGTCATAAATATAGAATCAGGAATGAAAAGGAGATGTCAATCAAATGGTGACTGGGTGGAATATGTTTTATTTCTTTGAATAAACTTACTTGATATGGCACAAACATAAATAAATAAATACATAAAACGCGCCCGTGTACAGTTGTCATGGATGTAAACTCTAATTATTGGGACTAAAACTGCTCTATAGGCTGTAAATATGTTCAGTTATGTTGCAAAGTTGGGCAATTTAATGCATGAGGGGTAGGAGAAACTTTACCAAGTCTTTCATGGGCACAATCCACATGCTCAGCTCTAATTACCAAGACGCATGCTCAAAACAAAGAAATAATCCACCAAAGGTAAATGTCCTTACTTTTTGGGCTCACCTTTTTTAAGGTGGGATAGTTTAACTGAACAGGACTCCTCCATTTGGAATTATGCTGCGAGTTGCTGTCAATCATAGTGGACGCGGGATCTCAGAAATGAAATGTCGTTTTGGTGGCTACATGGTATGATTTGTTTTCATCGTCAGATCCTCAGAACCAACCACAGCCAGTCACAAATGTCTGTTAGCACAAGAAAATCTATTCTCTTTAAAACATGAATATTGTCTGTTAGGCTTTTATTCACAGCTCAGAAGTCAGTATGATGCTCAGTGTTAAGTCTCTAAAACAGTGATATTAGTGGCCAGCTGTCTTAGGGACATCAAATGACATCTCAGCATCTGATTGGTCAGTTTTATTGCTTAATATAAATGTATATGATGTGGTACAAAAATAATTCTGCTGCATCGTTGTCCCTTTTAACATGGGAGGGTGGCGGGTGGGGTGTCAATGGAGATTTGCTCTGTTGTGGAGACAGCACCTAGGGGTCGGTGGAGGAACTGCAACAAAACGTGCTGAATACGCAAACCTTTACTTTGAAAAGGCTGAACCGGAAGGTGCCACGGAGCTTAGCTGTTATTGATCAACTCCGAGACGGAGACGTGCTTCTTGTAAATGCGACGAGATGAAAGCTAACGTTGGATTTATATTTAATACCCGACATTCCTGGGCTTCCTTCGTCACGACTGGGCTTCTCCCCTCAACGGTCGGTTACCTTTTAACCCCGTAAGTCGAGGCTTTAATCGCGTCGGAGCCTTTATCTGCGGCCAGAATGGACAGTTTGATGGAGCAGGAGCCTAGAATGGACTGAGGAGAGGAGGCTAGCAATGGAGGAGGACAGAGGAGAGTATGACTTTGTCTCCTTAGACCTCAAACCGTAACATGACGTGATATCCCTTATTCTGTTAAGTACTCGCGTTTCCTTCGTATCAAAGTGCGCCAGTGCTGTGCTGGGAACACGCCCTGAATATGTCAGCTGTACCACACACATTCACTCTTCTTCCCAGTCAGCTCTGAAGTTGTTTTTATTTTCACTTCTCCTCAGATTACGGCTTCATTTCAACCCGATACACTAATCTAAATCAAAAGTAGGGCCATTCAAATGCACGTTTGTTGTTATAAAAGTAGTTTAGTGTGCAGAGGGGGGTTGAAGCTCCGCCCTCTTTAAGGCTCAGGTTAACCTTTGACCCTGAAGAACCTGAATAACAGGCCTCGCAGAGGTTTATGGGGAACCAGATCTGGGTGTAGCTGGGATATCGTAGGTCAGCGATGGGAGGCTCCGTGTCCTGCTGCATCTCTCCTTCAGAGAGTCCGAAGATCCACAGGAGGCAGGTGGAGCTGGACGAATGTCTCATCACCACCGCCGAGGACGTGAGCGAAGACACCGGGACGTACCTGCAGCACATCAGCGACAGAGAGCTCCCCGATGGTGCTTTTCCTTTTTCTTCTTATTTTCTGTTTTCATTGAAGCTGTGTGCCCGGCGCTGCATGTCTCACCCTGGGTGTTTGCTTCCCGCAGAGCTGGCTCAGGAGGAGAACCCGTCAGACCACCCGAGAGCCAGCACCCTGTTCCTCAACAAGTCCCAGACGGACGGTCGGTGCATCTCTGTCAGCGATCTCATTTCATTCACGTTCCTAAAAAGTTCTCACTAACTTTTTCTTCCCGTTCCAGTACGCGAGAAAAGGAAAAGCAACTACTTGAACCACGTGAGCCTTTTTGTTGTTTAATAAAATCACAAAATCAGCAAACCTTTGACTCAGGTTTCCCCCTTTAAAGTAGAGCTGGATTTTAATTTATTTTTCTTTAACAGACGTCTCCAGGACCCCTGACCAAAAAGTACAGTTCCTGCTCAACCATATTCATTGATGACAGCACAGTCAGTCAACCCAACCTCAAGAGTACCATCAAATGGTGACTTTTAAATATCTTTTTTTTTCCTTTTAAATACATCCTACGTACACATAATTCATGGATGCTATGAGAAAGGCTTTTGATGATGCATAAGAACAAATATAAAATGTTTTTCTGTTGTTTTTTCTGTCTGTTTCAGCGTTGCGTTGGCCATATACTATCACATAAAAAACAGGTAGGAAAAGTTTTAACACATCGTCACAGCTGTCAGCTGCTCGTTTTTTGCTTTTATTGTTCAGAAAACTAAAACCTGGTTTCAAAAGAAATTGGTGGATGTTGGTGGTCAGCATACTTGTTTTAACAACTTAAAAAAAATACACTGAAAAAGTACAAACGTCAATGTGATGTGCAAAACACCTTGTTTCAATCCTAATAATTTATTTTTTATTTTTTTGTGTAAAAGCATAAGAATAATCTGAATCTAGACCTTGAACTCCACACACCTCAATAAAAGCAGATGTTTTGGTAGTTTGCTGATTTAGAGCATTCAGGTATGCAGTGCCAAGAGGGAAAGACATCAGCGGTGGTCTCAGAGAAGTATTTATTGTGGTGAACCAACCTGGAAAGGGTTATTATCATCATTATTATTATTTTATTGTTGTAAAAAATGTATCTTCTTAACAGTTTGAACTAAAGTGTTTTGATTATTGCTCAAGTGGAAACAAGGTCAGAAAAAGAGGAAAAGAAAGAAGAAGTCCATCTCAGACCCAATGAGCTTCATTGATGATGTTAAGTCAAATAAACCTGGAAGCTTGCCAGGAGGGAGGGAACATGGATGCTGGACTGAGATGTATAAAACTGGGTCTGAACAAACCACAAGATTTCAGGAATGATGTTCTGTGGATCAGCGAGATCAGTTTTGTGAAAACTAAAAGTAGCAGAAATGTTTCAGCACGGTAGTGGTGGAGTGATAATTTGGGGTTTTGCAGCCACAGGTCCTGGAGCCTCATTTATAAAGCTGTACATCTTCATGAAAAGTTTGTGCACCTAAGAGCCAGAAATGGCGTCTGGATTGTCTGCATATATCACCCTTGACACAGCCACATTCTCCCATAAATGGTCAGTGCAAAGGAGCTCATAAATATTTCAGTGTATAAATCAGCTGCCGCCAGACATCATGTCAGCTCCTGTCTGTTGCTCTGTGTGGATCCAGATCACCGTGACATTGAATTAGTCAGAATCATGTTTGAGCCGCTAATAACTTGTACATTTTTATGGTTCATATATACAGATGAATCTTCACTCAGAGCCCTTGCGGCCGTGTGACCACAGCCAGCGGCCGTGATTTCTTTCTGTGAAACTGAACATTGCTGCAAATTGTCTTTTAATGTTATTGTTCTCGCACAAGGAAGGAAACTGGATGTTAGACTGCTCATGTTAGAAACATCATCCAGTTTAACATTATACTGGGCTGATGGCATTAAGGTGCCACACGGGATTTCCGGCGTCCTGATGTGGGTGTGGAGAAAAAAAAAAAAAGAAGTCATCTTCCATCTGACACTCCGCTAGATCTCAGAGCAGCTTTCACTCTCAACCACACCAACGATCGGCATCAGCCATGGACATTTTATTTCTCCACAAAGAAATAAATTTGGCATCATTCAGAAAAGTCTTGATCAGTTTGCCAGGGCTGACCTCTTACTGTCTCAGTTTTCTTGTGAAAAATCAAGGCAACCTTTGGGCAGAAAAGGGTGAATTGCAGGGAAAAGTTTGATAATTCTGACTGTGTTAAGTGGAAATGGAAGTTGGTGTTCGTTGTTGCTGATGTATCATGTGGTGCTGTAGTGGTTCCTGCTGTGGACGATTATTATAGCTACATACAGTCAACGTCGGCGACATGTACAGCTGCCCAGGAGGCATTTCTTCAGGGGCTCCACGAGCGCTCACCAACATAAACCCATCATTTAATGCATATAATTTGCACCAGTTTCTATCGCCCTTTTGCCCGTGGAGGCATCAAGAGTCAGGGAGGAGAAAGGAAAAAAAGTAGAGACAGTGAGATGATGTTTAAAATGACAGTTGTTACTTGAAATGTTCTGTGTAACACTGGACCCAGTTCAGCACATCAGTCCAAGAGCTCTGATCTATCCATCATCAGTTCCAGGAAATCGTGGTGATGGCTAAAAGCTCTCTCCATCCTCATCCATTCATTCTCCAGGAGTACCAGCATATGTATGCAGCATCACAGAACACCACTGAGCGGTTCATTTACTCGGAGATCAGACATTTTTGCAATTAATGCATCAGTCAGTGCTCTCCAGGATTCTTGAATATAAATTGATTATGATGAAATGTGATATGTGAACTTACTACTGAGTGTTTATGGAATGGCTCGATGGACACATTGATGATGCTGCAGGTTTGGCTGTTGTTTCCATGGATCTACAAGTCTGATATGAACTGAAGGCAAATGTGAAACCATCCGTCCAACAGATGAAAACTTGATCCAGATGTGGTCATGCAGCAGGCAATGATCCAAAGAAAATCTGCATCAGATTAAATAATAAAATTATTGAAGTACTGGAACAACCTCGTTGGAGTTCAGCCCCGGTGACATTTAAAATACCGTGGCGGGAAAACCACAATGGACTGGCCCAACGTTGTATCATGTATACGGTCAAAGTTTACGATTAAAGAGACTTAAGGCTGATAAATATGCCACGAGAGCAGAGAAATTTCTTCTTCTCAAGGCTGCAGGGACAAGAACAAAGTTTGTTTTGGTTGGGACATTTCATACTTCACGAGAAACTCTAGTGCAGAAGTCCCAGAAACACCCCCCCACTTCAGCACACGTATTGTTAAATGTTAGAATATCAGGCCGACAACAAGTCAAGTTTCTCGCTAGTCACTTTTGACAAAAAAAGTCATGAAGAGGATTTGGAAAGTCGCCAAACTGGCAACGCTGACCACACGTCCACGTTTCCGTCTTAACCACGCCCACTCCATATGTCTAACCAATTACATATTTATCGGACCCCGCATGAGAAAAAGTTCTGCCGAGATGATGATGTCATTTTTTTTCTCGCAGCCTTGAGAGGAAGAAGACATTTCTCTATTCTTGTGGAGTTTGTATCGGCCTTTATGAGGACGTCCGTAGATCTACAAGCTCAGGAACGTAGAAAGAAGTTCTGCTGTTCCTCATCTGAGCTTGTGCTTGACTAGAAGACCCACTACGATCAGAAGCTATTAAAATGGTCAAAGTGTAGCTGTGTTTTTATATTCCACATCTGACACATTAGAAGATGGATGACGGCTGTTGATTTTAAACAATGATAATAATGATTCGTGAGCAGACTTTAGTGTAACGGGACAACGGTGGTTTCACGTTGAACGCTCTTGTGTTCTGCAGAGACTCCAACCGCTCGCTGGATATATTCGATGAGAAGAAGCACCCTCTGTCGGTGAGTGTTTGACTATGGTGTTGAACGTGTTGATGATGACGATGATGATGATGAATATCATCTTCTGACAGAGAGAGAAAGTACCAGATGACTACTCTGTGGTAGACCCAGAGCACAAACTCATCTACCGCTTCATCAGGACGCTCTTCAGCTCCGCCCAGCTCACTGCTGAGTGCGCCATCGTCACGCTGGTGAGTTTACCAGTCAGTTAGCAGTACTGGGTAGACGTGTCCTGGAAATGAACTGACGGGTGTCTGCCACGGCAGGTGTACCTGGAGCGGCTTTTGACGTACGCTGAGATGGACATTTGTCCTTGCAACTGGAAGCGCATCGTTCTCGGCGCCATCTTGCTAGCCTCCAAAGTCTGGGACGACCAGGCTGTGTGGAACGTGGATTACTGCCAGATCCTCAAAGACATCACCGTGGAGGACATGTGGGTGTCGTTCATTTACCCCGGTGAAGCTCAGATGTTGTAACCCCCTCTTAAAATGGGTGTTTGTAAAAACAACTGATGTGTCCTCTGTGGTATTATGCAGGAATGAGATGGAGCGTCACTTCCTCGAGCTTCTCCAGTTCAACATCAACGTCCCAGCCAGCGTCTACGCAAAGTATTACTTCGACCTGCGCTCGCTAGCCGACGACAACAACCTCAACTTCCCTCTGGAGCCGCTTAGCAACAAACGGGCCCAAAAGCTGGAGGTGAGGATTTGTTTTCAGTTAAAAGGTGCTTTTGGACCAAGCTAAGAGCTTTTTCAGAGCTATTGGGATAAGGGAGAACTTCGTATCTCTAAACAGTTTGTAATTTCTTTAGAAAATGTGTCCAACTCAAGACACTTTCTTTTTTAGCATAAGATGATTAAATTCTGATTAATGTTTAAAGTAAGAATCTATTGTTGCAACACTTCATACAAGTCAGGAAACACAGGCACAGTATGCCTTGCCCCCTTTAAATTGCACCACTGATGGGAAAGCTGAAGTAATTTAACAGCCACCTAGATTGTTGAGTCAGTTGCCCTCCAACCTGAAGGTTGCTGGTTCTGTCCTCGTGACTTTGCTTTGCCAGTGTCCCTGGGTAAAACACTGACCCCCACATCGTCTCAGCTGCTCATGGCGCTGGTCCCAAGCCCTGATAAACGCTGATCTTCATGTCAGGAAGGGACGATTGCTAAATCGATATGCTTAGCACAATAATCTGCAACGGTTACAAAGGTAAAAGGCTGTCAGAAGACTTTTATTAATCCCATTCGTGGGAAAATTCCTTGTATGTATGTATGTACAGCTTCTTAGTTTCAACCAACTGCATATGTGGCCCCCTCCTGCTTGGAAAGGTCCGACATCAAAAACTTCATGTCAACTTTTCCAGCAGTTCTCAGATCTTTGAAAAGCATCTTGTCATCGTGAAACACTCGGTGTCTATTGGGAAGTCTGTTGTGTTCGAGTGTAACAGCTTTTGTTTCTCCCCTCAGGCCATATCCAGGCTGTGCGAGAACAAGTACAAGGACCTGAGTAAATCCGCCATGAGGAGGTCCGTCAGTGCAGACAACCTGGTCGGCGTCCGGCAGTCCCAGGCCGTGCTGTCCTGAGTCTGCCAAGGCCAAGGTGACAGCGCAGTTTCTTTTTGTTTAGAGACATTTTTAAAGTAGATCAAAAATCAGCAACTGATGAGTTTCATTATGAAATCTTAAATGTTCCTTTTGGAGATGAAGAAACAGTTTAGCTTACAATAACACTATTATATCATGAATTAAGTCTGATGTGTTCAGTGCAAAGAACTCAAGTTTTTGCCTTCAAAATTACTGTAATTTATTGATGAATGTTGGAGGGGGTAACGGCGTGAAGATGCTTCCTGAATCCGCACCAGTGGAGGACCCCATCGTCTTCTTCTTCTCTCCTTTATTGTGGAATAATGTGCAGCTGTGGCCGTCATCTCTACAACTGTATCACGTGACAAACTGTCTCGAGCTACCCTGTGGTGTAGTTCTGCGCACGGACGATGAGTAGATTATGTTTTGCTTACTATGTAGGCCCCGATAGCTGTGAAATGTATGAGACTTTATTTATGTCCAATAAATTTCACTCACTGTTTAAAGCTGAGGCTGTTTAAAGTGGAAAAGTTTGTCCTGGTTCTTTGTTTTTCTACAAGGATTTCATTCCACTTTGTTTTATCTGGCCCAGGAGAGCGTGCAAAGAAAATGATATAGTTATAAATCTGACATTTCTGAGGAAATTTGAATACAACTGCATGTTCGGTTGATACTGAGGTGGAGAACTGGTTTATGGAGGGAAAAAAAATGATTTCAAGGAAGAAAAAAACTTTTTGGCGGGACGCAAAATCAAGTCTCGATTGTACAAAATTTGAAATTTTACAAGATAAGCTTTATATTACAAAAAAAAAAGTCAAGTCAGTTGAATGGATTTACCCGCGAATGTCAGCTGAACAATACCCGGATCAGCCGGGACAGGTGTGACAACTCGCGCGGGTCGCTCTGTCTTAAAGTTGCAGCCAGTTTCAACAAATTTGTTCAAATTTCCACAAAATATGTAGGGACGCAAAATATTGGGGTCGATGTTCACGGCATAAGTTAGCCAAAACGTGAGTAATTATACGCGAGTTAACGGTGCAAACCAGGACTTTTAAATTTTTTGATTTTATAGAAGAAATTGTGATTTTTTTTTTTTTTTTTTTTTTTTTTGTAATATTAAAGTCTCAATTTATGACAGAGGTTGTGATTGAAACTTGAGAATTCATGACAAAAAGTTTTTTTTGCGAAATTCATTGTTTTACAACAATTTTTAAATTTGTGATTAGATGAAGAAAAACTTTTGATATTTCTATAAAAGCCACAGTTTTATGATAAAAGTAGCTTTTTTTCCCAAAACTGGTGATTTTTGTAAAATTGACTTTTTTTTTTTTTTTTTTTTTTTTAACAATGAAATTTTGTAATTTTAAGAAAAAAAAAGTTGAAATTACACAAACATTTGCAATTTGAGGGCAAACTGTTGCAAAAAAAAATTATATTTTCCAACAAAGAAAATTGAAATTTTATGTTAAAGTCAAAATCTTGCAACATTTGCAATGAAATTTTGTGAAATTTTAGTTTTTTAGACACATTTTATGACTATTTATATATTTATTTAACTGGCCCTCTAACAGTAACCATGGTGATGATGCGACCCAGGATAAAATCCACATCCCTGATTTAAAGGGTACATACTCTATTTTGAAGAAAAATACATTTCTATTTGTTTGAGCCTTTAAATTTGTGTCTTTCAACCTGAAAACTGACAAATCAAAGCTGATATATCATTAAAACTTCTGGAAGAGACGTACCAGAGAACCACCTGCTTCCTCCACCTGACCTATAAATATATATTGAATTGAATTGCTGAACATCAGCAAACCAAAGGAACCGATGGTGGACTTCCACGGCACGGTGAAGAAGATCACTGAGAGACTTCAAGTCGTCTTACACCTGCATCATCTTGTGTGAAGGAAGCGATACCTCTTCGTCCTCTAAAGGCCGGTCCATTCAGCTGGTTGAACCATCAGAAGCACCTCCCCTACCTGCTGTCAATCAGATCTGGCAACCCTGGTAGCAACAGCACGAAAGTGGATCTTTTGGATAGAGTGGATCAGAATTAAAAATAAGAATTTAAAAAGTCATATAAATTATCATAAACTAAGCCAGGTTAACTGTGATGGAAATAAGGTGAAGGTTTCCGGACCGACTTGTTTTGCAAAATGGTGAAGCGCTGGACGAGAAAAAAAACGAAGCTCCTGGGTGATTTCACCGTGGGTTTGTTCAGTTCAGGTACAGTCTGTAGAGGGCCTAAATAAAAAAAATGCAAAAATACACACAAGAATGTTTTTTCAGGGGTTGATGATGTCACAAAAGGCAAGAGTCTCCTCAGTCATCTTACCGATGTTTGTGTGGTGGTGAATTATTAACAGAAAATGTTCAAAAGCTACTTTACAGGGACGATCTGGACCAGGCCCAGCCCCTGACTTTTTGAATCCTCGGATCTCCTTCTGGCTCAAGAAGATGATGATGATGGATGATTTTTGGAGTTGTAATACATGCTAGCGGCCACAGAGGAGCGGTGTTGCACTGCAGGATGGCCGACCCAACTGCAGGTGAGAGCGTCTGTAGGTCCATGTGTTAATGCGACATCATCTCTCTGAGCTTTGCTGCAGCTCGCTTATATCATCGTCTGACTGCGATAGACATCGACAGAGGCCGGGTTTCTGTTTCCTGAGGGACGCAGAACAGTGTCCACTTGAGAAGAAAAGGCCGTCGTGAAGAGATAATTCATGATGTCGGCGAAAGCTTCGTGGATGAGCTCATTCATGTCGATTTTAACCATAGACCTACTTAAATGTAGGAGTTAATAATCGTTTACATCCTGTCAGTGCTTATATCAGCGCGTGAACATGAAAGCTCTCAAAATATATTGTGTGTAGTTGCATGCTGGTGGTAGTGTGTGTGTGTGTGTGTGTGCGCTGGGATCACAGTGCTAGAGCAGCTTCATTAATCTCTTTGCATCATGGGATCTGTCTGAACTCTAAAAGAGGGCTGGAGAGAACAAGCAGCCCCACCGGGGAGTCACTCCGTTTACCCTCCACGCGCTCAGGTCACTCCTCATATCAGACACCATTCAGCTGTACAATGTCAAACTGCTGCTGAGCTGCAGTTGTGTGTGTGTGTGTGTGTGTGTCTTTACATTTGTCCACAACTGAGGACTGATGAAAGGGAACGTTAAGCTCTGCTGCATTGGGGTCGTCCTGAATCATGGATGCATTGCATGGATGTTTTATTGCAATTATTTATTTTTCTTCAGTAGTTTCTTCAGAAAAGGAGCGTCAAACTCTTATTTCATCCTGGGACACATCATCTCCATGGTTACCATTAAAGGGCCGGTTGTTCTTTACTTTTTCAACCACGTCGTCAGATTTCCCACCAGTTCTTGGACGAGGACGTTAAAAACAAAAAAAGAATTTAATATTTGTTACGAGTTTCACAAAATTCACCACTTTTGTCATAAAATTGATTCTTTTACACTCAGATCACACATTTTCTTGTACAAACATAAAACAGACTTTCTTCTTAAAAAAGGAAAATTTTGTTATAAAATAGTGAATTACACGTCACAGTAAAACAATTGACCTTTGAGAGACTTTTGAACTGAAGTCCATTTTTTTTTTCTTGTAAAATCACATTTTTTTAAAACTCTTATAAAGTTAACTTGAAAAAAATATAAACACATAAATTTACAAAAAATGCCAAAAGTATTTTTATCATACAATCACAAATGACAAAAAATATTGTGACCTTTTTCAGTGAAAACTCAATCTTAATAAAAAATATTTACTTGAAAAAAAAAAACACTAATATTACAAAAAATTTACAAAAATTTTAGTCAATCAATCACGTTAATTTATAAGGCATTAAAAAAAAAAAACAACATTTGCACTTTGGTCAGCTTTTCTTGTTTGGTTTTTTTTTTAAGTGCTTTATACGGGAACTGGCGGGAAATCTGACCATAAAGCTGGTTTAGAAAACAAAGAATAACTGTCCCTTTAACGGTAACCATGGTGATGATGTGGCCCAGGATGAAATAAGAGTTTGACGTCTCTGATTTCTGACGTTTGACTGGGCCCTACAGGCATGGAAAAATACTTTTTATCAGACCTGTTTCGTCTCTCCAGTGCTCATCAGTTGCAGATATATGCAGTATCTCCCTGCAAGACGGGATTCAAACCCTATGAATATTTGTTTTCAAGCCATAATAAAGGACTGCGATGTTCCCATTCATGTCCGTGCTTTGGCCCCTGATCTAAATTCCCGTCGTCTAATGACACAACTTCCATCCCAACTTTGCCGCCCCGCCGCGTGTGCCGCTGAGCTGGCACCACAGCCGCGGTTTGCTGCTGCTTTCGTCTCCCCTCTAATGAGCTGGCTTCACCATTTCAATCTCGCTTCGCGCCCTCAGCTCCTGGCATCTGAGGAAGGAACACCAATACCAGGATCTGTCAGTGCTAAAGCAGACGTTAGGCAGATGCCAGCAGCAGCTTGATCCGGCTAAAGTGCTAAACGCTCTTCAGGCTGAATGTGAGGAAGCTGGATGATTCCTCTGAATCATCGTGTGTGCAGTTTGTGATGTTACACGGCTCTGAACTCTTGAAATGTTCCACATGGCTGAGCTGCAGTGCTGCGCTGGTTGATGAGAGCCAACAGTCCTTTTTACTGCAGCTCACATCAGATTTGCTTATGTGTGTGCATGTTTTCCATCTGCACAGCAGCACAGAATCGTCTGCTTTGCTGTTTCGCTTTTTTTTTCTTTTTCTTTTTTTTTTTTTTAACTGTGTAGAAATGCGCTCATTCACCCTTTAGAGTTCAACTGTACACTGCAAAACTAACACTGAATAAAATGCCTGACGGAATACATGTAAAAAATTAAATAAAATCACAACGAGATCATAAACTGCATTGGAACATGTGCCTCATTTCAGTGCAGTAACAAATAAATACACTCATAAATCAAAGTAGACATTATTTAATGTTATCCAAATATGTTATATGATATCTTATACAAAAGCTAAAACTTAATACTGTTGACTTAATCAGTAAATTATATTTAAAACGAGAAAGAACAGAAGAGTGTGCAGTGTCTTAAATTGTTCTGGAAAGTTAGAAAATTTTTGCATCTCATTGACTGTAGAAAAAGAACTGGACAAACCCTCTATGATGTCACTCATGGGTGGCTTTGGGCCATTTTTGAGCTACCACACAAAAATAAAGAAACATGCTCCTAATTACTCTTGCTCCAGCAACATCAGCTCGAGTCCCAATGGATGGACGAGTTTTGAAAGCAAGGAGGTTTTCAGATGCAGGAGGTTTTCAGATGCAGGAGGTTTTCAGATGCAGGAGCGTCAAATCCCCCTGGTGATCAGTGCGGCGTGTTTTAATGATCCTCTGCGTGCTGTGATCAGCAGAGGCATCAAAGTGATGATGACGTGCTGATAGAACAAAACTGCTTTCAACAGCGGAGAGGCTCGACTGCTGCAGAGCTGCTGGTCCGGACCATGGATATATATATATATATATATATATATATATAATGTATGTATGTATGAAATAATTTTTGCCAAATCTCAAATTTCATGAAATCTGCGACTTTTACCATAAAACTGAGGCTTTAAAAAAGAAAAAAAAAATCAATTCACAATTTTTTTGTGGGTGTAAAATCACAACTTTAAAAAAAGTTGTAAAAACAAATTATGTAAGCTCAAGTCTTTTTATAAGAAGGAC
>JBAMYA010000012.1:3681546-3703278 GCA_037176975.1 Arrhamphus sclerolepis | reverse complement strand
GTTATTCCACCTTAAAGCAGCTGCTCTCCACCTCAGTTATTCCACCTTAAAGCAGCTGTTCTCCACCTCAGTTATTCTACTTTCTGATGTCAGAACTGAATCAAGTCTGAAGTTCAGGGTCGTCTTTGAACGCCTGGATTTGGTCCGCGTGCCTTGTTTTTGACGTGTGTTTGCGGGTCTCTGGTTTTTTAACTTGGTATCTCTGTGAACGCTTGCTGGAAATGGGAGGAGGAACTGGGGAGGATGTTGAGTTTTAACTCTGAGAGGCCCGTCGGATGAACATTTCCGACATCTCGACCACGTCCGCCTGAACATTCCTCTGCTGCTTTGTTCCTCTCGCAGTTGCTCGTCTTTCATGTCCCTATAATCCCCTTTTTGTATGACTCGTTCATACTCTCCTGCGTTTTAATCGGGATAATTGGGTTTCGACTTCTCCCCTCTGACAGAAAATGGCGGAAAGTCGTTTCCTCAACGTCGCCCAATGAAAGGCCGACCTAAACGGCCGTGTCAAGGTTATTTAGCAGTGGACGGTTGATGCTTTTTTTCTCATGAATCACCAGCAACGACGGCTCTTTCCAACACAGGCGGCGTCGCTGAATGTTTGTGCTGTTCAGCAGCAGAAGTAGCAGTTAACAGGATTAGGCATGGCTTACATAAACGTCTCCCATGGCAACAGAGCACCGGCGCCAGGCAGGAGATCTGTCGCCGGAAGTCATCATCACACATGTGGTCAGCTGACTGTCAGTTTGCTTTGTTGTGCAGTCTGGACTGCCACATCTGTCCTGTACAAGCAGCAGGGTCCATTTTAGCTCATCCAGTCGTTGCGCACTGGAGCTTTCATTAATTACCGTTAATTATGCTTCCTGTTTTCTTATTTCTCATGCCACGAAGCCGTTACCCCAAACCGTCCTTTTATATTTGCGTCGCTTTGGTTGGGACTGTCTGTGCGTGTTTGCGTCCATCACTGCACCGTGTCCGTCCAGTGTTGTGACACTTTCTAAAGGCCGCCTGAGGATGCGTCCCGTCAGATAAACCAGGCCATTAGAACGCTTCGTTTCCCATAATTCCCTCAGGAGAGGCCCATTGCTCACTGTCTCTCATGACTTTAGCGTAACTCAGCCTCTCCAGTTGAATATGTTGATATCATGTGTTTATTGTGCGCTGCTGTTCCTGTTGGAAATGGAAATGGACCAGTACTACTAACCAGTACTGGAAGGTGTGTCTTTAATACGGTCTGTCAGTAGCTTCTACTGCCAAAACGGCGCCACGTGGAGCTATCCAAGCTGTTTAAGGTAAAAAGCATAATCTATATGTAATATTTGCTTATCCAGCTGCAGTATTTCAGCCGCCCGCCATCAGTCAGTTCAGCTGTCCATTCAGTCACAAGCGGCGTGTCGATGTTACTCACGGTGACATTGAGGAAGTGTTTGCCAATAATCCCAACAGTGAACACGTGTCAAAGATAACTTACACCCCAGTCTGTCTGATGCTGCTGGATTTAGATGCATGAAAGATTAACTGCACGGTCCCTCCTTCCCGCGTGGCCAGAGAAGGAAGGAAATATCCCCGTTTGAAAGTATTCTAATAAATATAGAATTAGCAACGTTTCACACGAGTCCTAAAAATAATTAAAGACAATCCAGTTAAACTATGAAACAATTTACAATGAGCAAATATGCATAACTCATGTTTTGTTTTGTTTTGTTTTGTTCTTTTAGATCATTGGTGTCAAACTCTATTTCATCCTTGGCCACATCATCACCATGGTTACCATGGTTACCATACAGTGAAATTCAAAAATAGTAAAATAGCCATTTTCGCAGTATCACATCTATTTTGTCTGGAAAACAGTTGTGACATTTATCATAAAATTGAGACATTTGAACTAAAATCACAAATAAAAACAAAAGAAAACTTTTTTTTGTAAAAATCCTGTTTGGTAAATTGGAAAATATTATCAAACAATCACATATGTTACAACATTGTGACTTTTTATTAAAAAACAATTTTTTATTGGTTAGAAAAAAACAACCCAAAATATGAACTTTCTGCAACATTACAAGAGTCATAGCAATGCAAATTGTGTATCATTTGAAATTATTTTATTTTATTTATTTTTGTGAAGAATCATGGCTTTGGACTAAAATGAGCAACTTTTGTTGTAAAATTGTTTACAAACATTCGCTAAATCCTGCTTTAAATACCTGTTTTGGATGGATCATGGATGGATGGATGATTGATGAATGGATGGATGATGGATGGATGGATGAATGATGGATGGATGACAGCTGAATGGATGGATGGATGATGGATGGATGGATGAATGATGGATGACAGCTGAATGGATGGATGGATGATTGATGAATGGATGGATGGATGGAAGGAAGGAGGGGTGGATGGTTGGATTATGGGAGGATGTATGGATGATGGATCGAAGGATGGATGATCGATGATGGATGGATAATGGATGGATGGATGGATGATGGGAGGATTGATGGATGATTGATGATGGAAGGAAGGATGGAAGGAAGGGTGAATGATGGATGATAGAACGATGGATGGAAGAAAGGGTGAATGATGGATGGATGGAAGGGTAGCAGTGGTAATCCATTCGTAGATTTGATGTTTGGATGGAAAAACTAACTTTTGATGAAGTTTTGTTCCATTCTTCACCCTGATCTATGTCAGAAACAAACATGGAATTAAAGGTCTCACTCATGAAGCGACATGAAATAAAGTGACGTGAAGAGCACCATTTTTTTCTGCAGTGCGCTTCCAGCAGCCTCAATCTTGAATACATGCTCTGCGATTAGCCAGAAGACAATCGTTCTCTACCAAATGCTCTCTCCCTCTGGCTTTATGGTTATTTTCTCTAATCTTTATCCTCAGCACTGCAAATTGCCCCGTATCCTGATATCACTCTGCTGAGTCTCTTCATTCTTTTTCTTTTTTTCTTTAACGGATGAACTGGATTGAGCTGATCTGTCACTTGGCCTCACAGTACAACAGAACCTCTGCAGTCAGGACTCAAATCCAAGGCTGTGATTGGTGATAAATGTGTATAATTAGACTGAGTAAAACCCTGCGGACTTCCTATCGATTTCTTTGCTCATTTAGGGAATTAAGAGGGTCTGAAAATTCCTAAGCGCAGCAGACGGGACGAGGGGATTAAATGCAGAGGGGGTCCGTCTTTGCAGAACTTGCTTTCTTACATGTGCAAATGTTCATTTTTGTGAGCTGCATGATTCGTAATTCTGAAGCCTTTAAAGTCAGAACGTTTCCTTTGTCCTGTTTGACTCAGAATAAATCAGTCACAGCTGAAACGTGCCTCTCTGACATTGCTTTTTCTGTCCTATTTATTGTTGCCGCCACATCTGAAATGGTTGTTGGGGGGGGGGAGTCTATGATCTGAACATAGTGTTCACCTTGAAATGTCTCCCCTGGCACTGGTGTGGTTGTTGACCACGAGGGGGTCTTTAACCTACATAGGTAGCTACATTAGTGGGGCTAAAAGCACTCTGGAAAACAGCCAAGTCAGCAGCGGGGGTGTGAGGAACGAGCTGGATGTTTGGACATAATGGGGGTTGGACAGCTTCCCTCAGGCTCTTTCCGAGCTTGCTCTAAATGAGAATCGTCACAATGGAGCATCCTGCTGCAGTTTTGCAGGCACGGGGGGGAGAGGGGGGGAGGGGGAGAGGGGGGTGGTGTAAGTTCGATTTTTACAAACGTCGTGAGGTGATGTCATGAAATTAATCTGCAGTTGTAAAGATGCTGAATAAATGTCCTCTTTGTAATTTATCATTTTTGATAAATTTGTTGTCTTTCATAAAATGTGCAGGTCTTTGCTGCTAAGTCCCATAAAAAAATGTAAAAATGCAGCAGACTTCCTGATAAAAAAAACAAACATGTCATTATGTCATTTCAAATAGGTCCAATCATGTCTTTTCGAAGTGTCAGCTCCAAAAAACGGAAACAAAAGAGTAAACGTTTCCCGCATGCTTTAATGGGGGTGGGGGGCTGCGAGGTGCACATCCTTTAAAGGCACGGAGCGGAGAGTTGGGGGTCGATTTTAATTTGGCCCTGGATGGCAGCTGATAACGGCGCTGTTGAGTTGCATTACGCCACTGTTGTCTGGGCGATACCTGATTGCAGCTTATCGGGGACGTTTCCATCACTGAACACCTTCTACCTGCGGCGGCTGAACTCACATCGGCTGTCCAGACCGCAAGTGATAAAAGACCGCAGGATAAGTTCATCAGCATGAATGTGAAGGGAACATAAGAGCGCTTCAAGGAAACATTCCAGAGGTGAAGCAGCTCTCACAGGAAAATGGCAGTTAAATGTTTCAGGATATTAGTCATGACATCACAGCTAACGGCATGGGTCACGTTTTAGTCAAACTGTCGTTGAGTTCAGTTCTCGACACTGGTGTCATCAATACAGCACGTTAGCATAGATTTCCACATCAAGACGTCAGGAAATTGCATCAACCATTGCATCAACTTGCCAAAAAGCTCATGATGGTGCGTCTATACTGCACGACTATGCTAACTTGCTAACCAGTTCACGCCATGAACTGGTTGTTCCCGAGGGAGTGCAGACTCTTCTGTTAGCTTCCTCTTCACCTCCTTCCTCCTGTCTTTCTTCATCCCTCAGGGTCGGAGAAAAGGTTAGAAATGGTCGTGGGTGCGTTTGTGTGTTGGGGGAGGGGAGTGGATGTTTCCAGATAACTGAGTTTCACTTGGCAGCGAGCCCCAGAAGTGTCACCGCTCATAGACCTCCAGTCTAAGCACATCCAAGCGCTTCCCTGTCCCCGCACGTAATTTGCTTCCGCTAAAGATGAACCTGTCACCTGGAGTTTTGTTGGGGGTTTTTTTCTTCTCCCAGGCGGAGCCTACAGTCCACATGTGTGCAGCTTTTTTTCTTAAATCTTCATTTTTGCTTAAATAGTCACATCTAAAAGTCATGATGCTTTATAGGATTGAATTTCCTGAGATCTCTGAACTACAGTGATCCAGCCTGGTTGAGATTTACTGATCAAAGTGCCTCCGTTTAATAGACTGAATCATTGATCAGGGGCCATGAGGGTCACCTTCCTCTCTGCAGAGCCTCCTGCTGGATTAGATGTGATGAAGCGAGACGTCTCAGGAAAAACAAGTTGGTGTCATTATTATGTATTATTATGTATTATGTATGGCACATCCTGCACCCAGCAGCCCAGACCAGCTCGCCCTGACCGCACATGTTCCATATATGTGTGGCGGAAAGGAAGAAGAAAACAGAAGAAGCTGAAATGTGAGGAAAGTGAAAAAGGGGGAATGTGATTAGAAGTTGGAGAGGAATAGAAAGCAGATGAGTCTGCATGTTGATGAATGATGAGGTTGGTTGTCGGAACAATCTGCTGTCGGCCCTGCAGAGTGAACGCTCTCTGCAGTGAATGAGAATTGGGATGCTGGAGCAGAAAACAAAACCCTGCACCTTCCACGTCTCTTCTTTCTCTTCCGGCTCGTATGTATCTAGTACACACACTCTTCCCAGTCTGATCATGTCGGATATTGATGCAAACTGGCAGTGAAGTCCATTTACTATGATTATTGATGATGCGCTTTTATGGACAGCTGTTCTGACACGTCACGTTGTTGGTCAATGCCCCGTGAAACATTTAATTCTTGCTTTCTGTTTGCAAAGTCTTTCATAGCAAACGCGTAATCAGGGACACTTCTGGCATTAATGACGGGGCGACAGAACAGTACACCAATTCCAAAAAACTTGAGACACTGCACGAAACATAAATAAAACCAGAATGGAATGATTTGCAAATCTCATATTTGACTCCAAGTAGAAGCTAACTATGTTGTCCCATTCTTCTCTGATGACAGTCCTGGGTCTTTGGGTTTATGATACGCCAGATGTGTTCCATTTGTGAAAGGTCTGGACTCCAGGGAGCTCACTTCAGCACCTGGACTCTAGGCCATGAAGCCATGCTGTTGTGATGGATGCAGTATGTGGTTCAGCATCGTCTTGCTGAAATATGCAACACCTTCCCTGAAAGAGACGTCAGCTGGATGGGAGCAGATGTTGCTCTAAATCTTACATGAACTCTTTAGCATTGATAGAGCCTTTCCAGGTGTGTAAGAGAGACACTAATGCCACTCCAGACCAGCAGAGATGCAGGATTTTGAACTGCCTGCTGATAACAAGCTGGATTGTAGGATGGCAGGACACGGCGTCCATGGTTTCCAAAACGATTTTCAAATTTCGATTGCATCGGGAAGGGCATCCGGCGTAAAACTTCTGCCACATCAGTTGTGCGGACTGCTCTGCTGCGAGGAGCAGCTGTTGATTCTTCTGACCATAGTTTTTCATTTTGTCTCAGATTATTTTAGATTAGCTTTGGCCCAGAGGAGACAGTGATGTTCTTTATGTTCTACAGGCCCAAAGAAAATGCAGAATTGGTCCATGTTTAGGTGGACAGTGGTTACATTTAGGTACCCTCCTCCACACTGAGTCAACTCTGGTAGCTTTCATTGGTAAAAATACCTTTGATCAACAAAACCGTTGTCTCGTCCACGCTGTTAGACGTCTTCATTCTGGATTTCACTCTGACTTGCTTCATTTTTCTGACTGGTCGTACTTCTACCTAACGGCGTCCGGAGGCAGTTTCTTCTGCAACCATTGTCACTGTCGCCTGGAAATGAAAGTCAGATCCAGAGGGACCGGACTAATTCTCCGTGTCGAAGAAGAAAAGGATGGTTGACCAGTTTAGAAGCATTTTTTTTTCTTCTTCTTCACCTAAGAAATAAAAAGTAAGATTCCAGTCCGTTAAATACAGCAAAAAGAGCGTTAGTTCTCAAACAAAGTGTCTCATTCTGTCCATCCAGTTTCTACTCAAATAATCAGTACTCCTACCATGATGGATCAGAGCCACATCTGGACAGATGTAAGGTTGGAAAAACGAGCCACTGGACCTCCTTAACAAAACAGTTTCACATTAAGAGGTCAGCATTTGTCAATATCTTCTGATATTTATCTAATTATGGGTAAAAGAAAATTCGTATCAATGTTTGATGTGCCAGCTATTATCTCAAATTGATTTACTTGCATTAAGATATGAATAAACAAGAGTAATATCGCAACGATTTTATTTGATGAATATGAAAGTTAGATCTTAACAAGAGACAAGCCAGACAATACAGGATCAGTTTCAGCCTCCACAGTCGCATCCTTGTTTTCTGCACTTGATGAAAATTCTGATCCGGCTGCAGATGACAGGAGAAAGTCACTGAGGGAGAAGTTATGTTGGCAGCCGGCACTTTTTCACAGGCTTTCCAGTCAAACGGATAGGCATTGTGACAGGTCAGTCAATAGAAGTCAGCAGTGATTATGCAAGTTGCTTATGCCTAATGAGAAAGGTCAGTGCATTGCCAAGAGAGTGGGACACATGCCCAGTCTCACACTGAGATGTACAGTACACAGTGCTGTCGGATACTTTGCTGCATAAATACTCCACATTCATCCGTCCTGCACAAGTGCTCCTTAGAGAGAGATATCAGTGATGAAAAAGAGCATGGACGATTTTTCTTTCACCACTTATACGTCTATCCAGAGGACATCCTTTATGAAGTAGACGTGAATGAAGAGTAGCCTACACTGTCTGCTGTGCATTTCTTGGTCCACTTGCATTTTGATGGAGCATTTTTCTCATTCTCTACATCCAGAGGTGGATGAGTCAGAGATCGTTTGAAGGCATAGCAGCACGCTGGGAAACATCCAAACCAGATTTTAATGTCCAACTTTTTTCCCCCCCTCACTTCCAGTTTGTCGCAGATGAATTCTTTGTCAGGGAAAGTGCTTTTTGACTCAAAGCCGAGGCCAAACATTCCCTGCCAGTGCAAGACGTGTTACCATAGCAACCCAGAAAATGAAGGAGAAGCTCGTTGCAGGAATTAAGAGACGCTTTGCTCCAACTGGAGAACTTTCAGGTGTGCATGCGAACACACTGTTGCTGTCCTGATTTCTAGTGGATGTTGAGCTCCAACCGTAAATGATCGTGGAAAACTCTCGTCTTTGACTGACGCACTTGAGTTACCGTGATGTTTCTGCCAAGATTCGACTTTTCGTTCACTGTAAATTGCAAACAAAGAACATCCAGTTTTTTAATTCTGTTGAAATCGCTTTACTTTTTAATCAGAACTTAAGTCCTGGAATATAATTGCCCTTTAAACAACAAGTCGGCAAACGTTGCAAAGGACGTACAAAAAAAACTGTTGGTGATTCTTCTTAATTTCCTACATCGCTAAAATGTGAAAAACAAACTCCTATTCTGACGCTTATCTTATTTTTTCTGTCTGGAACTGCAAAAAAATCCAAAGAATAACTTCTTCTGTCTCCTGTCTTGTATCCAGTTGTATTTTTCACTCTGCATTCTGCCCCCAAGTGGAGACCAAAGGTATTACATCAACTGCTGCACAGTTCAGAAGCAACAGCGGGTTGTGGACGCGTCGTCCAACACCAAATATACCCCAGGCTTTAAGCTGCGCCATTACTGTCGCCAAAGACGGACTGTTACGGCGCCATATGGTGCCATATTTAAAAAAAAAAATCAAAATTCAAAACCTAAAGATAAAACAAACCCAAATTTGAGAAGCAAAACTCAGAATCCAGAACCAAGAAATCAAAGTCAAAAACAAGATTATGATGTTCTTTCTTGTTTGCGCTTTGCTTTCTTTCGCTTCCGGTTTTAAAAAGATTCTCACCTGAGAATCTATAGCGGAAGGAGGCGGGACTCAATGCTGGCACCTGCTGGTTGCCATGTTGGTAACCACTGAATGTCCAGCACGCACACATTAGGTTGCATGTCAGTATCCATTGATCCTCATCTTTAAATGTCCATCTTTGAAGCTGAAATAAACACATTTGCAACTGACATCAGACAAAATTACAGAATCCAAAAAGTGAGTGTATAATTAGAGGCGGGGCTGTGGGTTGATTGACAGTTGGCTGTGATGACTTTGGAGCTGGGAATAAAATTCCTGAACAGCCCGCCAACTCAGATCTTGCTTCAGTGGCGACATGTGTTTATCTTAGCGTGGCTGAGCTAAGCTAAGCTTCATTGTCAGATCATTCCAGGCCAACCACAGCCAGTCATGGTCATCTGTTTGTACAATTAACACAACACACAAGCACAGCAAAACATATTCTCTTTAAAATATCGTTATGATGTTTACAGCTCAGAAATCAATATAATGAGAAAGAGCCAACATCCATCCATCTGATTGGTCAGCTTTATTGCTTCATATAATTTTACCTTTTGTGGTACAAAAACATTCACTACCTAATGTGTTTATTTCAGCAGCAAACTTGGACATTTAAACATGAGAGTCAATGGGGATTGACAGCAGCACCTAGTGGTCAGCAGAAGAAATGCACCTCTTTAACCCAGAGGTGGGTTGCTGACTCTCCACGACTGGATGTGGGTTCGCCTAGAAGGATGGAGTTTAGCGAAGTCACTGTTAAACCGGAGGTCTCGCCAACAGCCTGCGCGTCTCCTCTGCTGAATACTCTCAGAACCTTTTGTGCAGTTTTTCTCATAAAGTTGACCGTCCGACTCCAAATTTGAAGTTAGTTAATTAGTATCCCCGGAAAACATCGAGTTGCGTTGGTTCAAAGGTAAATACCAGTTGTCTGCTGTGGTGCAGGGATCGCAAATAAACTGTAAAAACAAATGACGCGGGTGTTTATGCAAAAAACCCGTGCATGCCAAAGAACTGCAGAGCTGGAAACAAAAGAAGCTACTGCTCACTTTAGCTAGCTGTAATAGGAGCTCATGACTCTGGCTTGAACAATTCAAAGCTAATTAAAAGTGCTGAATGAATTGATAATGTGCTCTTTAAGATGGTTTAATGATTCTTGTTAAATGTGCCACTGGGAATCGTTTTTCTGAGCCCAGCTATGTTCTGTCTCCTGAAGTGCAGTTCCTGGCCGACGTTTCACCCTGATTTGAACCCAAACGATGAGGTTTTATAAACCTCAGCAGCAGCTGGAATTAACTCCTTCACTCCTACTTCCTCGTTCAGATCCTGCACGGTGCAAAATCCTGTTGAGCGATTCGCTGATGTGTTAGAAATGTGCAATTATAAGGAAAATATGTATTTTCTCACCAATTTTAGCTTCAGAATCATCAAAATGCATTATATACAGCTTGTACAATTCGATCAAAAGGAAATGCGTTACTTCCAAAACTTTAAGTCGTAAAACATCCCGCTGTATTGAGACCCCTGTTTACTTCACTTTTGAAGGTAAATTAACTTTCACTAAAACGTGAAATAGAACAGGAGAAAGGAGGTGCTCATCTGATGGAGGGAGGCCATGCTGCCGCTTCCACTTGTTTCACTGAGCTGCATGTGACATCACAGCGAAGCAGACGGAGATCAATTCTGATAAAAGCAAACTTGGATGTGGTCAAAAAGTGCAAGATTGACAAAAACTTGTAGCGGAAATGGGATTGTCGCTGGTTTGTTCTTGACTTGATGTTTTTATGGAAGACTGCAGCGAGGGCTCATCGCTCAAGAAGAGCTCCACTGCTCACAGAGTAGCGCATTGAAACCAGACTGAATGATGGGAAATGAGCGCTGGAAGGCTTTCCTTGGTTCTGATGTGACCAAAGTCGAGCTGTTTGGGTGCATGGGTGCCGTTTTTGTTTGGTAAAGGACCTCAAAAGCTCCGGTCTCATTGTGAGATCTTCGATCATTTTTAAGCTACGATTGAACCATCAGTACTGGTTAATACGTACTTATATGACTCAAATGAAGTCTATATACTCCGCTACCAGATGTTTGCTTAAAATGTGAAAGGGTACAATCTTCCACTGTTTGTGGCAATGTTCTCAGAGAAGAAACTGTGAGGAAACAGCATATTGAGGATGTGCGAGCAGTTAAAATACACTTCTGCTCAACTTTCCCAGTTAACGGTAAAATAAAAAGGAAACCGTGATTTATTTCTGTATGTAAGCCTGCTGTTGGCTAAATGAATCATTGCAGTTTCAGAATTTCAGAGTTGGCAGCAACTTTGCCCTGAGAAGAAAAATCAGGAGTAAGCAGCAAACCTTTAATTAGATCTGGAGCCCTTTGAGAGACTTTCTATCAAAGAGAAACTGGTCCCATTTAATGGAAGGACCTGGGGATGACCCATGAGTGGCCCTCTGCAGCTCACCTGGACATGATACTGGTATACTGGTATTTTCTTTCTTATTTAGCACCCTTCTTAACCTCTCCAAATGCTTCGTTGAGCGTATTTTTGTGTTTTTGTCTTAATTTCAAGCAAGGTTCAAATGAAGTGGAGAAATGATGAGATGCAGATGTTTTATACTTTTAATTAGATCAGGATCGAAAAATAATGATTAGAATTCCAATGAACACATAAATGTGAGTATTTGACATTGAGCTTATACATTTTTACATGTATGATTAGGAATAATTCTGGTGTAAAAACATTTTAGAGCTTGCTTTTTTTTATGCACACATTTATGTGCGAAGGAACTTTAACTTAAGTTTTTCTGAAGGTGCATCAAAGGCTTAAATGTTTTTTTTATTCAGTCCAGGTCTCATATTTTGTCCCCCTGATACTTTCAGGTCATATTTCTGGAAGAATATAAAAGGTTTTTTTAGGGTTAAACTGGAAACACTTTTGGTCATTTCAGTGTTAAAGTTTTGTTTGAGCTCATCATTGAGACCTGAACTGCCAGAAGTGTTTGATTTGGCCAAAGTTAAAGCGTATATGTCATACTGTACGTGAACAGTTTGAGCTGTTTTGCCTCCCCCCACCCCCCACCCCTCAGGCTTGAGCTAACTTTGCCTGGCAGAGCAGCATCCTCTGTACACTTTATCTCCTTCGCTCATTGCTTTGATGTGTTGTGATTGCGTTGGTGTGGCGGCGGTGCGCCGGGTGGGAGGGGTTGGAGATTGGATGGAGGTTTTGGGGGTGGGGAGGTGGGCAGAGAAAAGCGTTCCGCAGTGAAAATGTGCTCCCACTGAAGCGTAGAGAGACTGCAGCAGAATGAACGAGCCTGTGCACCACCTGCAGTCGAGTGTGTGTGTGTGTGTGTGTGTGTGAGAGAGAGAGAGAGAGAGAGAGAGAGGGAAATAATCACCAAAGACACAATGATTCAACACCCTGCTCCTCATCCTCCATCCTCCCTTCCTCTCCTCACTCCTTCGCTCCCTTCGACCCATTTCTCCACACGCACCACCATCATCACCCCGAGCCTGCTTTACATCAGCTCAGCACGGTGACGGCTGCTGCACGTCCATGTGTGTTCAGACTCTGCTCAGTATTCTCAAACACATTCTCCCTCCTGCCTCTTCTGTTTCAGCCACTCACTGCTTCCCTTTCCCTTTTTTTTTTTTCCGTTCTGCTCCTCTCCTGATGTCTCAGGTCCATCCATCTTGACTCCATCCTCCGTCCTCCCCATCACCACCAGCGACTCTGCCTTCAACTCTGACACATCCATCCTGACTGAATACACTTAAACCCCTTCTGCAATCCATGCTCCCCCCCTTTTCCCTCCAATTGCTCCGAGTCCCCCCCCCCCCCCCCACACTCTTTTGCTCCCCTCCTCCCGCTCTAAGTGCTGCAGCATCAGTGCATGTGTGTGAGAGAGCAGAGAGCGAAAGAGGTGGACAAGTGTGTGTGAGCGGAGTGTGTGAGCGCCAAGCACCGGGGATCCTGAGCCTGGAGGGGAGCCATGTAAAGAGAGAGGCAGCTGTGTGTGGGGGGGGTCTTCTGCCTGTGGACGTTATTTGCAGGCGAGTGCATGAGTGTGTGAGCATGGGCATGCCAGTGTCTGCGTGTGTGTGTGCAACACTGTCGTCGATCAGCGACGGGCTCTTCGCATTATGCAGCCGACGGTGCTCATCACACTTTGAGGACTGACTCATCCAGACCGGGCTGTTGAAGACAGATGGATGGAAAGACAGGGAGACAGCTTTAAGCTCCTGATGCTCCGCGTCCCTCCAGACCGTCCGAGGGTCTAGTCTTTCTGTGGGATGCCAGCAGCCCCCTACAAATTGGAATTGCAGACACACAACCAGACAGATGTCCAAATTTGCTGAAAAACCCCTGAAACGAAAATAAATCATCATCGTCTGTTTCCAAGGAAGGTTTTCACTCCACATCTGCTCCATGGACTAGGACAAGAGGATACCCCTACTCCAGCTGATATCGTTTCTTTTTTTTCCGTGTCGGAGGCGGTTGCAGGATCCTATCCTATCCCAGAACCGGGAGGGGAGATAAGAGGCTGGCAGACAAGACGGGGCAGACGGAGGCATGGCTCGCCTCAACTGGTGCCTGGCTGCTGTCATCAGCTGGGGCAAGTTCCTCTTCTCCTGCTTCTTTCCTCTGCGGGGGGCCAAACGAGACAAGGTAAGACCTGGGAGCAGGGAATGGCAGACTTAGAAGGGGATTGAGTTGACTTAAAGGATTCTTCTGCACATGTTGCCTTCCATTACCCACTTCAGCCTCTGCAGGTGCTCCTCTTCACTCAGACTGAATCTGAAATGAACGTTCTGCATGCATCAGGACAGGCCTCGGTCTCAATCACACCTCTCAACCGTGACTTGCATACAGTTGGCCGAACCTAAACCACCATATATGACGTAGCGGTGAAAACGAGCTTGGCGACCGCTCATGGACCATGATCTCTGGAAGACCAGCTCAAATCCCCACTAGGTGCTGATTCAAGGTCAGGTTTTGCATCTCTAGGTGGTCTCCAGGTAACTACTCGAGATTAAGAAGGTAGGGGAACCATGGGGATCAGACTTTGGGTTCGCTGGGGGAACCAGTGGACGCTCCAGTCAAACAGGGTCACCTTGCTTTTACAGCTGCAGAATTGTAATGCACCATAATTGGGTCTGCGTACGACAAATGGAAAAGCTTTTGATATTCCCTGTCTGTCATCCTGCTTTGTCACGTCTACGGAGCGCGGTTTGGGGGTCCGTTAGGAGTACATGATACTTCTGGGGTTGTGTGGCACGTTTGGAGGGCCAAACTGAGTTCATTCGGTTAGAATAACTTGGCATCGCTGTTCAGCTTTTCCTCGGCAGCTAATCAGTCATGTGTGGTAGCGCTGGTATGTCTTTTAGACTTCGTTACGCACTTTTGGTTTTCAGGCGTCTTTGAAACTTGTTCTTGGACCGGAGATGCTGAGCACCTTCAACGGTTTTCCACAACGGGACTCTTCTGCAGCATTTTAGTGACTACGTTTGGCCAACGTTTGCTTCCAAATCCTGGACCTCAAAGGCTTGAAACTTGGTCGCACGGTAAACGGTTTGAGCAGCAGCGCCGATGTAAAATCTGGTGGGGTTTTTTTGCTGAGGGTGACACCGTAGAGTGCAGTGCTGCAATTACCCGTCTCTTCCAGCCCGAAAGACCCTCCCACCAGCAGCTAAACCCACCGCCCCCCTCCCAATCCCCGACCCCCTCCTCGCCCAATTGCCGCAGCTTCTTATCTCTACACCCGCGCTCCATCCCACCACACACCCCCCCGTCTCACTCCCTTGTACTGTATGTGTGTTAACGTGTGCGGAGCTTGTTAGTGCCTTTGCAGACTCGCACTCATTCCACATCCTGTACCAGCTCCAGCTGGTTCTTCTTCTCAGGATCGGCTGTCTTCATTCGAGTTTGCAAATATGGTCCAGTTTCGTTTGAATCGATGTGGCCACAGATGTGGAATCATTTCGTCACATCTTTTATAGGACGATTTGCTTCGTACCGGAGAAGCTCAGGTGTGTGCGCCGCAACCTCCAGCAGCATTTCTAGACACGTTCTGTCTCAAAGAGCATTAATGCATCTTTTTTTTTTTATTTATTTGATCCCTGCAAAAGAAAAAAAAGGAAAACACAAAAGTCACATTTTTGCCTCCAAATGACTGTCTGCACCAGGGGTGTTAAACTGTAGTCATCCATCGTCATGGTTACTGTTAAAGGGACGGTTATTCTTCATTTTATCAGCCACCAGGACTCAGTTGTAATTATTAGTATTATTTTTAAAAAAGTGAATTTTTTGACATAAAAATCTGGAATTTAATAAAACTGAGGCTTTTGTACTAAAATAAAAAAAATTCAAAGGAATTTGAATATATATCAATATCACCGGGAGTTTTGTCATATAATCTCCAATATTATAAAATTCTTGATCTTTCTTGTAAAATCACAAATTAAAACAAAAAAAGACTTTTTTTGTAAAAAATACAAATTTTGTGGTAAGATTGAAGACTTATTTTTTCAACAGCCAAGACTTTAATCGTGCAAAAATTGTGACGTCTTAACTTAAAATTACTTTTTTTTTTGTTGGAAAATATATGACATATTTTCCACGTTTTGATGTCAGAACTGAGTCAAACCGGTAGTCGCACTGAAGTTTCCTCAGAAACGTTCTAGTTAGAAGTTTATGATTGTCTGCATGCTCTCACGGACCAGATAAGATGAACTGGTGGTCCAGATTTGGTCCACAGGCCTTGAGTTTGACACATCTTATCAGTGATGTAACTCGACTAATAAAGATGGTTTTACAGAAATCTCACGTCATCTTCCCTCTTCCTACGCTGGCTGGCAGAGCCACATGAAGCATTTTAGACGACACTGAAGTTAGCTTCCGATTCACAGCTTCCTATTCGCTTCCTATAAGCAGTTTTATAATAGACCCAGATCCAAAACCACAACATGTAAATGGCTCAAACCCGGATTAAACTGCATCTTAGATAGTACGGAATAGATCAAACACAGTTTCTGATTCGTGAAACCTTTTTCTGAATTGTGAAAATGCTAAATATATTAATTTTCCTCATATTTCAACAGTTAAACCACCTTAGACCAGGTCCTAATATAAAACCACAAGACCTAGACTGCCCAAACCTGGATTAGATTGTAATAACTACAGGCACTACAAAAGGTTTTGCATCTTTTTTGTGATATCCAAGTCTCTGTTTGATCATTTAGTGTCTCCTTGTGATCATTTATCACCATTAAGTGTGTTTTTTGTGGTGGTGTCCTTCTATTTAACACCCACACATGAGGTCAGAGCTCACTGGAAGCTTGAGTAAGTTTTCTGGGGTGCTTCTCCGTGGTGATTTGATTGACAGATCAGTGCGTCTCCTCAGGCTGTTGTGTGAGGACCGCTTTTCCAGCGTACGTTACAAAAAAACAAAAACAACCAACAACCAAGTCTGTTGCTGCTCTGTCGCTCCATCTGCAGCACCAGGACCGCTCACGTGGCCGACTGGGAGGTGAAAGTGGAGAGGTAAGGCTCCGTGTCTTCCCTCCAAGGGCCGCTGTGAGGTGTTCAGTTTCCATGGCAACGTGGCTCAGGCAGTCCCCACATGATGGGGCCGGGTTACAGCAGGAGATGTTTGACTGTGAATGTATGGCGGCTTTGTGAGAGGGAGGAGGGGGAGCAGTGAGGGGAGGTGGAGGGATGCCGCGTAAAGGTTTTCTCCAGATGCGTTACTATGGTGACACTATGGTGGCTCAATGGAAGAGGAACTCTCTCTTCTCACCTCAGTTTCCTTGCATCCACATCCTCTTTTATTCAGCTTCTTCTCCTTTCATCTGCATGTTGTGTCACGTCCTCGTTTGATTTCGTCTAGATTTTCACCCTCCTCTTTTTCCTTTCATCTTTTTCTCGTGTTCTCTTGCATCTTTGGCCACTTTATCTCTCCTTCCCTCTTCACTTCCTCCTGCATCCCTTTTTGGTGTCTGTTCTCCACCTTTCTTAGCACGGGCATTTTGCGCTAAGAAAGGAGGTTTTCGTGCTAACAAAGTCGTGGTTTTTCTTGTGAAAAGTCTCAGTCAGAATAATGGTGAATGTCCAGAACCACCTTGAGGGAGACCCTGGTGCAGTGGTTCCACCCCTACTGGAACCAGTTCCCAAAGACACTGGGCTGTTGGTTGGCATATCTGGTTCCCATCTACCATAATCGAGCCTTTCATACTCAAAGCTCTCACTTTGACAATTTTCAGGTCACATGAACTGGACCAATTGAATACTGAAATCAAATTTGGTCCCATGGTCCGTTTTTTTATTTCATATTTTTGATCTGAGTCTAAAACTGAGACCTTGAAAGATAAAGCCCCTTTGTGTTGTTTTTGGTATCTCATTCAAAAGCAAATAATCACTTTTTCATTTCTTGATTGTCCGTTGAATATGAATTGAAGACGAACGCTTCCAGGTTCTTCCAGGACTTCAAGGGAGTCTCCAAGGGAGTCAGTTCTTACAGAAAAGCACGTTTTTGGACGCCATGTAACCTGTAAATGCTAAAGTTGTGAGTTCATTGGTGTTTTTTAGTAACATTCCTTTTTCCAAAGACTCCTGTTGAGCGTTGACACCTTTTTGTGATTAATGGAAGTTTTGGGGGAAATTTTTTCATGTTGGCGAATTGACAGTTGATCATTTCAAGGTCAAATGTTTGATGCCGGAAAAAAATCAGTAAGAGACTTGACTGTCATTTGGTGTAGGGTGGAAATCCAATTGAAACAGATCTTTTCCGCAACAAAATCAAAATCTTTGGCCTTGTTGTTTCCCGTCTTGTACGTAGTGAACCTGAACAAGGCCCAGATATGAGCGACATCATTGTGAAGAAAAACATTTCTCTTTGAAATTCCATTTTGCGCCATTTCAGCTGTAACATTGGATTCAAGAGCCGAGAACTCAAATGCAGGAATTATTGGACGGATTCGCTGCCCGAGCCGGAAAAACTGATTCAAAACGGACGGGGAAATACAATCCAAGCAAACAGACTGGGATCTCAGGGAGATATTTGACAAACCGACTGGGAGACGATTCTCTCAGCTAAACCGATGAGACAAAGGTGGAAACCAGTGAAGGAAGTGACCCAAAGTAAAACAGAAAATCCAAACAGAAGCGACCTAAAGCAAAAGACGCTCCATGTTCCTGCTCCCTAACTTTTCTTCCAGTTTGCTTTTTGTGCCCTCTCCTGTTTCCTTCGCCTCCCTCTTTTAATTCCACTCTTTACTTGCCTCTGCATTTGTTGAAGTAATGCCTTCCCTCACCAGTAACTTCACATCAGGCAGCCAAAAAGAGAAAAGGGTGGTGGGAAACCTGCCTTCTGAATGGCTCCTTATCCTCCGCCTCCCCACGTATGCATGAACACCTCATTCATGGCGGTTTGTATTTATCAAACGGTCCCCGCCAGCGTGGTTGGTCGGCAGGTGCTGTGGCCAGAGAAGCCGGGACATCTGCCCCGAACGGCTGGCTCTGCTCTGGACCGCCGTTCAGCGTGATGGATGCCTTGTTATTCCAGCATTAAAGTTTTAATGTGATGGATCCCCAGCGCCGGAAGAGGAGACTGCAGAGTCCATTCTTTTTCTTTATTCTTCTCTGTTCTGTGGGTTTTGTTTCAGTTCGTTCTCCAAATATTTGATTCTGCTTTTTCCGGAACGTGTTTATATTGTTGAATCCGGTAATCAAATATCCATCTCTGTGTGCGTTTGCCAGTATTTATAGATCAAACCAGGCCTTAGGTGGGTTGAGGAGGGTGGCAATGTCAGTTTTCGGGATGAAATGAAGAACTTTTTTGGTCGGGACTCAATGATATTAGAAACAAAGTGCATGTGGGGCTTTGGCTTGTCCCTTTGGGAATAAAGGAACAAAGGTTTGACCTCACCTTGCAGAGATGTTGCACTCAGAAGGACAGAACTCCTGTCGTAGCTCTGCATTTGCTGGTTAAGCAAAAAATGAAATGTCTGTTCTGGTGTGGTCAGGAGAGCAAAGAAAATGACATGAGGAGCATGCACGAGCCACATATGTAGAAACAAACATCTGCTAATGGGTTTGGAGGCCACTAGAGGCTGCTAGCAACCCAGTTTAGACCAGTTGGCTGCCGTGCATCAAACACATGCACCAAAACCCATCAAAAACGAGCAGCAAGTTAATGTGACCGCCGGCAGGCTCACCAGCACGCACGCACGTTGCGCTGTCCTGTTCGCCGCTACCATGTAAATAAAACACGTGCAGCAGCAGACACACTCATAAACACACACACGGATTATATGTCAGGTTATATGGATTGAGGTAACTGTTACAGTGGAAGTGATGGAGAGCAGCGCAGATCAATAGAGGGTGTTTTCTCAAAATGAATTGGCTCTTAGCCTTTTATAGATCTGACTTTGGACTGATGTAATGCGCCCGTGCCGCTGTTGTAATGTTGATTCATATGCACACGCATGCATAATGCACAGCTTTACCATTAGCTGAGCAGTGTTTGCATACATACCTGGATAAACTGTTGGTACATCAACGTACGTTACAGTGGTTAAAGTTTCACATCTGGTTTCTCCAGGTCTTATCATGAGCTAAAAAACAACCTGAGAAGACAGCAGATCGTGACCTATTCCACCATATTTTTTATTTATTCAACAAAAACTAAGCCTAAACGCAGAGGTGGCGTGTGAAAAGGCTAAGAACATCCCATAATGAAGTGGTCTGCAGAACTGCATGCAGCAGCAGCCATCCCACTTCTGCTTTGAAGCTCATCCAGGAAGTGCAGAGGCCTGAACTGCATCCATCCACTGCATCCTTGATGATTGTGTGCTTGGGCTCATTGTCCTGTTGCATCACTCAGCTTCAGCTGTCGGACAGACAGCCTCACATTTCCTCCAGACTACTCGAGTAAACCGAGGAGTTTGTGGCCACAAGGTGCCTAAGTGTAACACCAGCCCGAATCATCACTGCCACCATGCCTCACAGTAAGAACGAGGTGTTCCTCTGCTGATTTGCTTCGTTGGATTCTTCTCCACTCTGGTCTCATCTGTCTAAGGCAGGGGTGTCCAAAGACACTAATTTGAATCAGGCATGTTGTTGGCAACCCCTCCGAGCATTTCATGTTTATTCTGTTTTTCTAATTGTAACGTCATGATTTTTAACATTTGAAATGCTAACTGAAGGTGTTTAGAGTCTGTCAGCTTTTTTTTTGAGCTGACCTTGATGTAACCTTGATGGGATGCCCGCTCCTGTGACATTTGATAAGCGTCAAATCGTTCAGTCAAGGAATCTTGATTGTTTCTGAATGGATCTTTTTTTGTTTTGTTTTGTTTTAGCTGCCTCTCGTCATCATTGCTCATGTCTTTCCTCTTTGGCAGTGTGTTAAGACACACTTGACTGACTCCAGACCAGAAAGCTGCCAAATCCTCTGCTTTTACTTTTTCATTTAATAGAGATGCTCACACTTAATGATCATCACTTAATCCGTGACTTTTATTAGCACCTGGCTGCTACTTACACTTCTAATTCCTCTGGAAACAGTCAGGACGTACTTAGATTTTCACATCCTGACTCTGAATTTTAGGTTTAGCGTTGTGTCATACTGTAAGCTGTTTACTTGAAGAAGCATTTGCATAGTTTTACAATCAAATTAGACCGAGCAGCTACTGCAGCAAGTAGTCGTTAGTTTTAGCAGCTCCTCGGCTGTGACACAGCATTCGTTCAGTCCTGCAGATATCCGGAGGAGAGCAGATCTGGAAGCAGGAAAGAAGGGGCTGCCGATGAAAAATTGAAGTGACATTAGCGCAGACATGAGCGAGCACGCTTGCAGGAGAGAGGTGGAGGGAAGGAGAGGTGAGGTATGCAACGCTAGGAAGCTAAAGGGGGTGGAGGGCGGTCAGTGAACAGAGAGAGTGTGTTTTTGTGTGTGAGGGGTAAAGAGAGGGAAAGGAAAGGAAAGGAGGGGCTAACAAGGATCATTTAAGGGGAAGAGAGTTTTGGAAGAAAGAAAAGTAAAGGCCGGCATTCACACACACACACACACACACACCCTTAACATCCACCCCCAAGCTGCTCCACGAAATAAAGTTACCAGACTTGAAGAGCGACAGAAAGAGAACAAGAGGGAGAGCGAGAAGGAAGAGGGGAGGGAGCTCTGACTGACTGAGGCCGTCAGAGAGAGAAAACCAGAGCAGCGCTGCCATCCGTCTGCCTGCATCTTTCACACTCTGGCATGGATCTACGTCGAAGAGGCCTGCCTGGAAGCGTCTGGAAGTTTCTGGGAATACTGTGGATTTCAGCCGTGAGCCCAGGAAGCCCCTGAAGGATGCCCTCTGTGTCTCTGTCACTGCCCTCTGCTCTGGCAGGGAGGGCCAGGACCTGGGTCTGCCTCTCCTGCATGTTCTGGGTAAGAGATGTTCACAGGTCAGCTCTAATGCGAGCAGACCCAAACCAGCGCGAGGAGCATGTATGAAGGTCTGTCAGGCGGTTGGAGGGACCTTCCAAGAGAGCGGTTATGTTCACATGTGAAACTCAAGAGTTGAAAAGCGGTTTTAGAAACTGAGGCACACAAGCACCACTGTTTCCTCTGATGTGGAAACACCAGTCAGTCAAGTGGTCTCGATCCAAACCTGAATGCTAAATACCCCTCTGAGCATCTAAAGTTCAGGTGTGTGAGGTTTCCTCCTCTTGCGTCCTCCTGCAGCGGACGGTCCGCTCCATCCGGCCGTCCTGACAGGACTGAACCGGTCGACTGCATCAGCGTGTTGTCGCGTCGTGTCCACGCAGCCTCGGCATCAGAGCTATTTCTGGGTTCTCCTGTATAATTTAATCTGCTGCTGCTCTCTTCTCCGTCTATCTGGGGCTGACCGAGTGTGTCAGGAACAGGGGGGCTTTCCACACAGGGAAGGGGGAGGGGGGGGGGGGGGAGGGGGGGGGGGGGGGGGGGGGGGGGGGGGGGGG
>JBAMYA010000012.1:3660233-3674178 GCA_037176975.1 Arrhamphus sclerolepis | reverse complement strand
TTTTTTTAAACCCTCAATCCCTCCTTCCTTCCATCCCCTTGACAGTGACTGTTGGCCTCCTCCCCCCTCCTCCCCCCAGCACCAATTCCTCAGCAGTCCTTCACAGAAGAAACTCTGTTTCCCCGGCGCAAACACGTCACATCAAAGAGCCATCACAGCACGTTTCCATGGCAACACCCTTCAGCGGTATAGATGCAGCACAGTAGTCGGGAGATAGTGTTGGCAGACAAATGGTACGGACGATCTAATAACTGGGTGCTAGCAGATGACTGATGGTCCAATTTACCTCAGTCCTCGTCTGGGGGTCAACAGCTAAGTTCACGCCGAAAGCGTAAACCCTGGCGGGTGGCGGGCAAATATTTTCCTTCTGGCGTGTTAGGGAGAGGGGACTTTGAGAAGGCCTTTTTTTTTTTTTGTTAACAGTTTTTATTCTGGTCACCGTGCACGTCTTCATACAGAAGCCAACAGACGCTTTAGAAGTGCAACTGAAGAGGAGAGCAGTATCAAAGAGTTTGGTTTAAATTAGAACCCACCACCTGCTGGTGGTAGTGTCATGGTCTGGGCCAGCATGTTTGCTGTATCTCAGTCAGGACAGTTCTAATTTTATGTCAAAATGTTGTAAGAAGTTGATATTTTCAAACAGAAAAACAAGGTAATTGGTCATTTCAAGTTAACATTTGTGATTGTACGATAAAAAGTCTTCATCTTTCAACATTTGCAAGTTTATGACAAAATCAGCAGTTTTGTGACATGGGAACAAAATGTGATTTCAGTCTAAAAGACTACATTTCAAAAGATCCAAAAAATCATGATTGTTTTATATAAAACAAGGTTTTCCCCAAAAAATTGCGATTAAACTTAAATAATTGGTGATTTTATTACAGAAACCGCAATTTTATAAGAATCCTTCATTTTGTGACAAAAAATTACATAGCTGGTTGAGAAAATAAAGAATAACTAGCCTGTTAATGGTTACCATGGTGATGATGTGGCCCAGGATGCAATGATCTTTTAATCGCTGATTAATCGCATTCTTCCCTTTCTACTTTTAGATTCATGTGTGATAATGACGACTTTGACTTCTTTCATGGAACAGAAGGCTTTTTCTTCTTCCCAAACGGGCTACATCCGATTTGCTATGTTGAACCAGACCTGGAAATGAAGAAAAATTGCATTTCCTTGACTGAGCACTGGGGGCTAGATTCAAAAGCAAGTCAATCATTTAATCGAGTGACGTTCACCACGAATCCTTTCAGGACTCGTCCAAGTCGACTCGAGTTCTGGAATCACTCATTTATGGTGGACCTTTGGTTGCAGTCTTTTTAAAACTGGGATTATGGCCACAATTCAGAGCCTAATTTATTGTATTGTGAATGTGAGTGTATCACAACTCAGAAAATCCAAAATCTGAGAGGAGCAACTTTGAGGAGCAACTCCGTATCATAGAGGATGCTCGGACAGATTTGATCAGAATGAACATCATGTGTGGATTAACTGGGTGGCGTCAGGTCTTACCAACATGCCACTTCGGCTGACGTCACAGGAGGTTTGTCCAGTATATTTATGTTCTTCCTATCACTGTCAAGCATGTGTCTGCAGCACCAGAGAGGACTATGGGGAAAAGGAGGCAGGAGGAGGGAAAGAAAATGGACAGACAGACAGAAGAAGAGGTTAGCGGAGGGAGGGGTACAGAGGGATACAGTTACTGTCTGCCCCAGAATGCCTTTTGCTCTCTCATTTTGGGCACCGGAATCATAAGGAGCCCCAAGCCACTCTCTTGGCCTTATATAGCGTGTTTCAAAATTTCTTGGCAGTTGTTTCTGAGACGCGAAGCCAGCAAATATAAAGAGTGTGTCCTGGTCCGGTCCAGAGGCTGCACAGACATGCACACATGTACACAGATTCAAGTTCAGTAGCTCTCTGGCACGCGTCTGGGATTACTGCTGTTGTTTTGAGCGAGAGGGGGCGGAGGAGGAGGAGGAAAGTGTCTGAATCTGGTACTCCCTCTCTCGCCTTGTTTCCCTCCTAGAGGGGGTGTGAATGCAGAGGTAGAAACAAGGCAGAGGAGAGCGCATGAGAAAGAGTAGCACCAGGTAAGAGCAGATTTATTCAGACACATAGAGCAACATCTGTTCTTTCTTTTCCCATTAAATCCTCCACTTGTGGCTTAAAATGGCTCGTCCAAAAGGAGGATGTCAAGCTAGATTCTGAGGTTTTTAAACTCCCGAGAAACCTGCTGGAGTATGAGTGATACAGCTTTGACTCTGAGGGGATTTCTGCATGTCATTTCTGCTGAGACTGCTTTTCCCTGGAAATTCTGGATGCATGCTGGTCTTCCACACACTCATGGGAAAGTGGCTCCCATGGGAACGTGATCGCGAGGGCTCATTTAAGCTGCCGTTTCAGGCTCCGGAGCCTTTCGTGACCCGACCCAGCGGTGATTTGTGTCAGAGGAGTCGGAGTCGGTGAGAGACCAGGAGCAACTGGTCAACACAGCGGGCGAACACGTGTTTTCTCTCTCAGCGTTACCTGAATCTGCTCTGGCATTAGGAGACATGCGGCAGAGCAGCTGGTCCGAGACAACGTCTTACTTTACTTTGCTTTTTTGGTCACTTTTTCTTTTTTCTCACCCTCACACTTGATTTAAGAGAGGATGAAAGTTGTTCACCCCTGACCTCGAGCTAACACGGGACGGCAATTAAACACGACGTGGTCAAGAGGTCGCATGGCTCTGGTCTCCCACTAAGGAGCTAAAACAAGAAAGGAATGCAGCCTTATAACTGTTTAAAAATTAAACACTTGTCAGACGCATGTGACACATTTGACAATGACGTACCACCAAACCTGTTGCAGTTATCTGGCGTCGCATTAAAACTGGTCTTAAATCTCAAAAGCCCAAACAAACCAAAGCCAGTTCCTCCTCTTAGGGACATTTAGCTGCTGGATGGTTCTGCCTACAGAACATGTGGTTGGTAAAATATGAAAACTAGGAGATCTATCCAGCTGTGGAAGTGTTATACAAGCAGCAGGGACCAAGAATTAACAGGCTACTGACTTATTTCTGTCAATAAGTGACAAGGAAAGGGCACAGAGAGGATGATGAAAATGTTTTGGATTCTTTTCACTCCAAGTCACGGTGAAGTTTTGCACTTGTAAGAAAACTGCAGAAACTCCGGTTCTTGTCAGCCCATATTTTGTCAAAGACGACCGTACCTTCGATGGAAGCTGGTGCTATTAGTGGAGACATGAGAAAGCAGCGTCCTAGTTAAACAGGAACTGATAGTTGAAGGTTGTCCGGAACTGACCCATCGGCAGCGTCCAACGCTGGCTCGGTGCAGTAATGATGAAAACATGCTCGTTTTCTAACATCCACAGAAGCCCTGCCAGTGTTGTAAAGATAATTTTATTGCTTGAAGAGAAACTGTAGATCGTGAAAATTGAAGTGAGTTTTTGGTCTTAAATCTTGGCCAAAATATTCGACCCCTCTCATGGCTGCAAACCAGACCGAATGACCTAACATCTCCAACACGCTCCTCTTGCAAACACCAGGGCAGGCTTTCAGCACTGGAGGTTTTCAACCTGCATCCAAAGTGAACCACAATCCCACATCTGATATTCATCATTTCCCTTCTTTAATGGAGTATTTTGTTGTCTGTAGCTCTCAGTGATTGGACTTGTAACTGGGGGGGTTGAAGCAGCCAAGCTGGAGCCCACTCACCACTCTCTGTGGCCTGACCATGACCAAATAGCTGATTCCTCAGTGATCCATAGTATTTGGCCTCTTGCGTGTCCACATTATGAAGTTCCCCTTGCCTCAAACCAAAACACTGGCATGCTGGTTTTGAAGTGAAATAATCGATGCAAAACAGGGGCTCACTGGCAATCAAAACAGTTGGACGCCGATGAAGCTCATTGTAAATAGCCTCCTGTGTGTTGTGGTGCGGTACGTCGTAACCGTTTAGAGGAGAAGCCGACACTTGTGCTTGTCGGGCGATATTCACGCTTGTTTATGACGTGTCGACCATGTGGTAGTTATTTTGTTCTCGTGTGAAAAACATTTCCCCCCTTTTGACAGTGGATTCCTCATGAACACATTGGAAATTTGTTACATGGTAGATCACAAGTCGCTAAAAAAAAAAAAAAGGACAAAAAAAAGGACTCATTTTTATTTTCCTTGGTCTGGCCGTTTGCTCAAACTTCACATGCTGTTAGAAGATGAGAAGTATCGGTCATTAATTGGCGCCAGTGGAAACAGCTGGTGGACATCACTTTACAAAAGCAATTATTTAGATTTTTCTGAAAGCTTCAACATCCTTTTACATCCTGTTTAGGTCCTCTGTGAAGGAGCGGCTAGACCTTCTTGGCTCCAAATTTAGATGTAACATAGACAAAATAAAATGTTTTCTGTTTCAAAGGATACTGAATCATGAGACTGATGCTCCAGATAGCGCTTCAGTTGTAAAACGTTCCCACGCAGTAGAATTGAGCATGAGTCATTTAATTTACCATCAGATTTACCTCTAGATCTACGTATTATTTAACCACTGGTGGCATTCGACACTGCCAGCGACACACTGCACCCCTGTCGAACATTACGCACTTGACATTATGTCAAAACGTCAAAGCGGGAAGAAACACGCTCCCCACCATCAGCACTCGGCGGATTTATTAGCCCTCCAAGTAAAACAGAAACCCAGCCGATGTAAAAATCCCTCCAAAGGGGCTGTTTGAGCTCCAGTCCTTATTTGGCCCCCGTTTGGAAAGCAAAGAATTTACTTTCTCGGGCAGGCTGCCATCGGTGCGGCAGCGGCTCTTGTGTGGGCAGGAGGAGTGCTTGAGGAATTTTGACTGTGGCCGGACCAATGGCAGGCTTATTTAGCAGAGCCAATGAGATGATTTATGCACAGTGGCAAACACATGCTTTCTCCCATCAGTTTGGATGAGGTTGAGGCGCGAAGATCAGAGCGATGATCAACTTAGAAAGGATGAAATATGGCAGCTCTGCCAAGTCGAGGGAGTCAGAATGCAATGCAGAAATTTAAAAGAGAAAGTATGAGACAGAAAGGAAAAAAAAAACAACACAATAAATGTGCAGGAAACCCAAGACACCCCTGTTTTTAACAAGGTGCAAACGGAAACTGAAAAGGTTGCTTCAAGTCTCAGATCAGAGGATGCCTCTTCCTCTCTGTTTGAAGTTGGTGAATAAAAATTAGTAAATGATTATACAGCTTGAGCTGCTGCATGCTAATTCATTATACAGTGATTGAACTCAGTGGACCCAGTTCACCCCCTAAGGAGGCCTCTTGGCCGGGTTGAGACAGCAGAGAGGCCCCCCCAGGTGGCTCGGTTGACTCCTTGTTCCAGTTCATTGGCTTCTCAGACGCCCCTTGTGACTCGATGAGATTATAAGCCCCGTTTTGAGAGAGTAAACTCCCTTTGACTCTTTTTTTCTGCTGCTGTTCAAGTTTTCTTTGTGGTCTGCTGGTCACTTCATTGCCTATTTGCCGGGAAGCGATTGGGGAAGCTCATGCGGAGGTCAAAGGCTTGGCTGGCATTCCTCGCCTTATTTTAGCTGGAATATGTACAAGTTCAAAGATCAAAATGTCATCAGCGCCTATTAGAATAAGTGTTTCTCAGCTAATACCAATTCTGAAGCCAAAGATTAGTGAAACTCATTGGAAGCATGAGAGCATAAGGCATAAATATTTATGTCTTTACGAGCAATAATTTCAATCATCGTGTCAGAAAGATGCCAGTATTAACATTGGATTTATTTCAATGCTATCATAAATACGGTGGACCTGGGTTCCTCATGGATGAAGTTCAGTCGTAGACACGCATGATGCTGAAGAGATTCCTGCGCTTTTATCTGTCTGAGCTGGTAAAAGCTGCAAGAAGCCTTCACAAGTCTCTGCTTCCAGCTACAGCAGCCTTATATGGAGGTCCTGGTAGATGTTGTTCTCTCAGTTTGCTGCACAGTGATGTGGTGAAGATACTCAGCCCGAATGAATGCACGACGTCCGCTTCCGAAGCACGCGTCTGTATTTCCTCTAACGCTGTCAGGAGACTGCTTCTGTGACTTCTTCAGTTGATGCGTGTGTTTGTGCTGAGATTCCCTGAAAGCAATTTTTGCTGCTCGCTCGAACATATGCATGAAATCACAGCCTTGCAACTTAATTCACACCGCGGGGAGCAATCACTGGGACATTTGCAGGTGTTTGCCGCTCCAGAACTCACAGAAAAGCATCTCCCGTGAGCCGTTAATAAAGATTCAGTTGCTGTAAGGCTCTCTGGGCGATGGGACTGCCAGCACTGATAAATGAATGTCAGGAACAGCCTCGAGTATTGCAGGGATGGTGAAGAACAAGCATGAAAACAGTGACATTTTCAGACCAATATTACAGAGTGGGACAGAGTTTTTCAGATGGGAGCCACTGACAACTCCACTCTTAAACCTTGATTCATTTATTTCTCTGTCATTCCAATATTGGCAGATGTTCTCCAGACCATTGTCCCATTGTATGATCCAGTTTTGACCAAGTTTTAGAGTACAGAGGAGTTCATGGTTGACTCAGTGACTCTAAGGTGCCAAAGCAACACCAAATCATTACTCTACCGATGCCGTGCTTTACATATGAGCCACTTTGGTTTCATCTGTCCATGGGATGTTGGTCCCCAAGTCTTGTGGTTTGGTCAGATGTTGGTTTGCGAGTTTCAGTCATGGGTATAGCTTTTCTTTTTTCCTCTGGAAAAACAAACCATATGTGGTCAGCCTTTTTGTTCTGCTGTTATAGACTTCAAGATTTAACATCCTCAGTGAGCCCTGCAGAGTTTAAGGCAGGAGTGTCAAAATCCAGTCTTTGAAGGCCACGCTCACACTGTATGATTTTTTACAGTCTCTTTAGATTAATTTAAGTCACACTGCATGACATGACATCAGTAGGTCATTAATTTACAGCATGTCACACAGTGGGCTGTTTCACAGCATGATTGCACATCTGATCCAAGACGGCCAAAATCGTACAGTGTGAACCTGGCAGAAGACATGCAGGACAGCTGTCCTGAAGGACTAGATTAGGACACCCCCTTTAAAGTGTTGCTCTTGTATTTCTCTCTTGCTGGGATGTCCCAACTCTGGGAAGATTATCAGCTGTCTTCAATGCTTCCAGCTTCTTTCTCATTGGAGAACACAAGAATTATTGTTGAATTTTTTTTCCCCCAACGTTTTGCACTGATGTGCAGCAACAATTGTTTCTCTAAAGCCATTGCTTATGTCTTTCCTTCTTGGCATTTTGTGAGCACACAGCTGAATACTCCAGACCAACAAATACCTACTGATGTTCGGTTCGTTGGGGGTTCATGACCTACAACTTAACCTCCTAAACCTTGTGGAAGCAGAACGTACCTCCAAAACCTGATTTCTAAGAAAGCAAAAGAAAAAAAAGTTGTTTCAAGACAAATTGTCTTATTTTAAAAGCATACATCTCATTTTACGAATTTAGCCAAGAATCTTTCTCTTACCCCATTGGCAGATTTTTTTGTTTTGTTTTTGTTTAATATCAGATATTTTAACTAGATTTAAGAATACTGTAACCCTACATTCCTGAATCTAGTTAAAAGTCTTATATTAAGAAAATAACAAAAATCTGCCAATAAGATAAGAAAAAGTACTTTGCTAGAATTCTTAAAATGAAATGTATGCTTTTAAAATTAAAATTAAAATTCCTTGAAACAGGTTTTTTGTTTTTTTTTACTTTCTTAGAAATCAGTTTTTGCAGTGTAGGCTTTAACTTTTGTTAAATAAAAATAAAAAGTCATGTTGATTGTCTGAAGTTCATTTTTATTAATACAAAGATTCATGATCAGATGACTTTTATGATGTTTTAAAATGAAAAGACACCATTTATATTCTCTGACACAGAAAATGATACTTTTTATTCATATCTCCTTTTTAAATGAAGTTCTTTGCCATTTTTAAACATTTAATTTAAACATTACATAAAGCAGAACAACACAGAAGTTCATGTAAAAGTTGGTTCCATGTCTTCTCTCCTTTTGTCCTCTCTGTCAGCACAGCAGCAATTACCCGTAGACTGATGCCTTCACTTTGCATATCAGCATGCGCGGGGTGGGATCTGTTCTGCTACCGTCTTTTTCAGCTACTGTACACTGATACGTTTGATGATAGCATTACAAAGTCAACGGGCCTTTTGTTTTTCCCAGAGCACAACTAATTACGACGGCTTCCTTCCTGCCCGCGTCTGTTGTCTGCTGATAGCGCCCTCTCATCCCACTGCTCGTAAACATCCGTCAGCTCTCAGCAGGTTGGGATCGCGGCCGCGACGTACCCTCGCCAAAACCACGCTTGCATGCATGAATTTCTCTTGTGTGTGTGTGTTTATCTGTACACACTCATGTAAATACAATCAGATGGAGGCTGTAGCTTGCCAGAGAGTGCCTGTTTATGCATTGTAATCAGTGATTTGTGGAGCAGCAGGGTGATACAGACTATTAGGAGCCACTCTTGCCTGCCATGCATACTATTTGCGAAATGTTTTGAGACCCAAATCTGCCCGTGACGTCCTCTGCTGCTATTTAAAGACGTTATGTGTAGTGCTGCAACACCAGGAAATAAACACCCACCCACCCCCGATTTTGAGGTGACATTATAATTAGAGTACAAGTGATACCGCTCCTGGCAGCAGGTACTGGACCTCGATTCTGCATTCACAGAAATAGAGTGCCTCCACACCACGAATGTTGGGAAACCTACCCCTCTGTTTACTGAAAAACATGACGTGGAGCTAAAAATGATATAAAGAATGGTTGCTTGCTCCAGGAGCGGAAAAACAAATGGGCGAATGCTGCATTGCGAAGAGGTGGATGGTGAAATAACTGTCATCTGGTTTTAAAATGAGCTCTTTTCTTTTTTTCTTTTTTTTTAGCATTACAAGCTAAGTTCAGGTAATGTAATTGCTGCTGGTTTTATTTGTTAATGCAAGCAGTGTAAAGAGATGACACAACATTGCAGCACTTTTACTATTAGGCAGTTGCATAATAGAGGATGCTATTTTAATTCAAATTTTAAAAAAAAAATCTACTTGCAGTATCATAGTTTTTAGATTAATTCAAGTCACGTTGGAAGACATTAAATCTGTAGATAATTAATTTGCAGCATGTTACACTGTGATTGAACAAACAGTACCAGTCAAAGGTTTGGACACTTGTTCAATTGAATCGTGGCGACAATAGAAATAAATAAGTGTTAAGAATTGGCTGCTTAATGAATAAGTGTGTAGTACGGCAAGGAAAAACTGCATCTGGTACCTTTTTGTCAAATCAAAAACATTACCCAGAGGGCCAGTTCAGGTCAGGACAGCATCAAGGTGTTAGTTCCTTCCTCTGTAGCGACCTGCTCCACGAAGTATAAACAGGATTCCTCAACGGATATTAAGGAACGCGAGGAAAACAGACGATCAAATGCACCACATGTGGCATTTTACATTATCCTGAAGTCTCACATACACGCTGTTGAGCAGAAGCATGACGCTGAACGTCTTATGAAGCCACCGTAGATTGTAATGTCTCAGCCCATGTCTGAGCTGAGTGTGTTCCAGCTGATTTTTTTTGATTGCCACTGGGAAACAGTTCAGTTTCCTTAAATTAGACGTTTCCCACGAAGTTGGTGGTTATTTCTGTACTGTTGGGGAATGTTTAAGCAGTTGCAGAACATTCAGTCCTTCAGAAGTACTTTCGAAAACGTAGGATGCCACGAGTTTTTTTAGCCGTCAGTCATTTTTTGTGACACGATTCTTTTTTTTTTCTCTCTCTTTAAGATGAACTATTTCAGCTCTCCTCTGCTGATTTTACTTCTTCTTCACTCATGATCTTTTTTTCTTCCTTTGCAGGTTACTACATCATGTCAGACAACCACCAACTGTGATCTGGTGAGTATACGGAGTGTATGTTTCTCTTCGTTATTTATGCAGAACTGCTGCCACAAAGGAAACATTTAAAGACGCAGTTGACCTTTTAATGTAAGGGGTCTTCCTGGAATTGTTGCAAAAACCCCACACAGAGAGCTCAGAGAGGTTCCCGCTGGAGTTCAAATCCCATCTTTATGGAGATGATGGCAAGGCGGTTATGAAGATTAATCACACACTCGAGCAAGGCAGTTACCCAGAAACGGTTCCAGAGTGAGCAGAAATACACACAAAAAGACAAAACAAACTTCATGCAAGTTCTTTTTTTTCACCTATTTGTTTATGCAGACCGTACAGTTTGAGGCAGAGCCGGCTCTTGCCATTTTGGGGCCCAAGGCGAGATTATGGGTCACACCCCCCGACCACCCAAATATTTTCTCAAAATATCTGTCAGTGCAGGAGATATAAAATACATCATCTAACTGTAATTATGCATTACAGAATCAGTTGTTATACAATTATATAGTTCACATGTGTGAAACTCAGGGCCCACAAGCCAAATCCAGCCCACTACTCCATTTAATCTGGTCCGTGAGAGCGTTTAAACACAAGATTTCAATGTGGCTGCCTGTTCGATTCAGTTCTGGCATCAAAAAGTGGAATAACTGAGGTGGAGAGCAGCTGGTTGATGTCAAAAAGTCAGGATTTAGGAAAAACATTTGCAAAATATTTTACAACAAAAAGTTACATATTTATCTCAAAGATATTTTTGTAAACATACTTTTTTTTTTTTTAATAGATTTGTGATTTTTTTTTAAATGAAGTTGAAAGTATACAAAATTGCACTTCTATTATGTCAAAATTTTGCAAAAAGTATTTTAAGTTGAAAGGTCATAATTTTGTGACAGCTGTGACTGAACGATGAAAAGTCTTGGCTGATGAAAAAAAAAGTCTCAATTTTTTTAAATTTGTGATTTTTACAAGAAGATTTGAGTGAAAAACTTTTTGTGAAATTTTGTGATTTTTATGACAAAAATTCATGTTTTTTAATTTTTTTTATTTTCCAGAAACTAGCGGGAAATCTGACAACACAGCTGGTTCAGAAAATAAAGAATAACTGTCCCTTTAACGGTGATGTTAAAGTTTTAATGTTAGAAAACACAGTATACTGCTATTCTGGGTCCCCTTGTTTTACTTCTCTTTCAAACATCCACACCCGAGCGCTAGGACGGACTTTTCACAAAGACAAATATGACAAATATATCTGACTTCTTGTTGATGTCACTCACGAAACCACTACCTGAGATGCGCACCAATAACTTTGCTTTTTTTTTTTTCTTTGTTTGTTTTTTGGACGTTTGGACACCTCTATGTGACCTACGCCAAGACCTGGCTCTGGTTTGAGATGTTTGAGATGTTGTGATGGACCAAGAGATTGCTGCAGTGGTCTTTTAGTTGAATTAACAGCCCAAGGGGGCTCATTATCTTTTAAATATTAGTAATTAGTTATCATGGATGTGAAATGTCGTCATTTTTTGTTTTCTCACCATATATTTTTCCCTCAGGCGTCCCATCTATTTAGTTTTAAAGTGTGGAGAGCTTTTATTGTATTTTTATTGTGGTAGAATAAAAATTATTGACTTTATTTTTGGGAATAAAAACAACATGCAACATAGCTTGATGTAAACAAGACATTTTAAATAAGTGAAAATAAAAACATCAGAGACTTTGACGACAACATAAGAGAAGAAGAAAAGTAGTCAAAGCAATTATTCCCGTTTCCTCTCAGGGTTCCTGCTTCACTGGGCGAAATGTGATTTATGCACTGCGACACTAAGACTTGGTTCATTTTCATTTTAATGAGCTTGAAATTGGAGTTTTCCTTCACTTCCATAAAGAGTGAAAGCTCAGCAAATGTCGGTCATGATTAGAGGACCAGCAGGGACAGCGCTTTCACGATTCTCCAGATTTTCTGAATACAAAGTTGTGCAGTCCGTCCTGTTCGATATCTTTAAGATTAACAGTGAATTATGTGACTAAATTGGGACCGCTCCAAGCGACAGTAACTTCACATATTTATTTAAAGCCCTTGGTTTTTGAAATCACCACTGCGGCATGTTACACGGTCCCTAAGACTTGTTTCGAGTCACCTCAGCCAAAACTCCAGCAGCTGTCTCTGCTGAGAGACTTTCTATCCTTAGATCCTTGTCACATACTGTAGATCATTATCATATTTTAAGAACTTTACATGCCACTGTATTAAACAAAGACTTTTCATAAATTACAGTTGTATCAGCTTTTGTGTACATCGATTTGCGTGTAAAGTCGAGAACAAAAACTGTATTCCAGCATAAAAACCTCCCATCTGTCCAGCACAGTGGTGGTAGTATCATGATTTGGAACATTTCTTGAAGGCAAATTTCAGGATTTTTAAAAAAAATTTTATCTTGTTATCTCAACACGTTTGTTTAAAGTTAAAAAATGCTGGCCAACATTCCTGTATTTAAAATCTGAGAATAGTAACAAACATCTGTTTGTTACAAACCAAATATTTTTTCTGTTTGAAGTAATAATCTATTTTAACAGTCCTTTTCCAGCCAACTCTTGGAAAATACGGTAGCAATCATGGAAAATATCTGATCAGAACTGAGGAAATGTCAGGGAACCTCATAAATCATCAAAATTCAAGATCCTTTTTCCATTTGTGCTTAAATTGAATTGGGAGACCGCCAACTGAGAAACAGATTTGCTTCCAGTTTGGGCTGCATCTCATTTACGACAAAAACCAGGATGCAAAAACTGGCAGCACTGCATTTATTCTCTCATCAATTTCAGCAGCCAGTGACAAGCTTTTATTTGTTCAAAAAGCGGATTTCAGATCCTCTTCAGAGACACGAGAGCACACCTTGAATTCAAAAATCATTGGTTTGACAAACTGATGATGTTAAAAGCTTTTAGTGCAGGATAGAAAAGGTTCTTTCTTTTCTGTATGTGACATCTACCATTTTGTAATATACTGCTTTTTTTTTTTTTAATTAAGAACAAATTACACTGTTTTTGAGGGTTCTGACAACAGTAATTTCCAAGATATGTGATGACAAAAGCAATCCTTTGAATGAAATGACTGATTTTGTGACATACAGTGTAAATATCAGTTAAGTTAAATCAGTTAAGTTATCAGATATAGTTACCAGATATCATCTTTATTTTTTCCCATCAACCTTGTTGCTCACCTTTGAAACAAATGTGACTAACTCAGTGACTCTCTTGTCTTTCCTTCAGCCTCCCACTCCCCAGCTGCCATTGAAGCATGTAGATACACCGGTGAGTATCTACATTTATAACACATATATATGTATATGTACTTGCAGGTTGAATATGTGCCCTTGTGCCAAACGAACCCAGGATACACATGTTTAGCCGTGATGTATTTGGGTACATGTTGCCAACAGCAAGTCTATTCCAGGACTTAAACTGCAATTATCACACCCAGTTTCAGTATTGAGGCATTGAATATGCCAAAAACTCTGTGCATTTGCTTTTATTTATTTCACAATGTGACGTTAAACATTACAAAACTGAATTTTTGGTCAGTTGTTGAGTTGGCAGCATTGCTCCTTTCATAAGATGAGGAGCCAATCAAGTTGCAGCTACACAGATGGGTCTATTGAGGTGTACGAAGGGAGTGGGACTGTGTTGAAGAAATGTAATTTATTTTGTTTTTATGGTATGATTATGATATATTGGGAACAATGTACCACTGCAACCCTGTAACATTTTTGAGAGGCGTAAATCTACCTGCAAATGAATTTCACGAGGCGGGCCGTTTTTGGATTCCACGTAGTGATGTGTCGTTGGCGAACAAGCTGGCTCAAAGAGCCGACTCTTTGTCGTGAACGAGAAGAGCCGACTCCCGTCAGGGAGAGCCGAATCTTCAGGCAACAACAGCTCCTGCTCAGTTTCTGCTGAGAAACCATGCAGGGGGCAGGACTTTATTTTGATGGGCACATCATGTGGCCAAT
>JBAMYA010000012.1:3613207-3660133 GCA_037176975.1 Arrhamphus sclerolepis | reverse complement strand
CTTATTTGGCAGGGGCCGAGCCCTCAAACATGTCTGGAATAGCTGGATAGAGACAGACGGAGACAGAGAGAGAGACGGACACAGGGAAGCTGAACGGGGGAAGAGCAGGCTTCCTCCTTAAAAAAAAAAAAAAAGAAAGAAAGAAAAGAGAGCTTTTTGTATTTGTTGAATGAGATAAAAACGAGGAATCAAGAAGAGCAGCTGAACAGCACTGACTGGTGAGTGGAAAGCTTTGACTTACAACCGCCAGCTTTCTTTGCACTTTCAAGCTTCTGTCAAATTCAAATAAAATCCAGTTGAATCTGTTCTGTCGCTAATATGCAGCACCGTCAGATCCCCGCAGATGATGCCCATCGCTGCTCCGTTCTTGCCACGGATGTGTGGCCTCTTGAGAGTTTTCTGTTCCTTTTCAAACAAAATGACAAAAGAATTAAGCTTTCTGTTCATTCGGTCGTCACAGACGGAGTGTGTTTGTCTGTTTATTGCGTTTCCATGTCAGCACTGATGCATCCTGCGTGTTTGGCGCCTATATGGCACAAAATGAGTCATGGAGCGAGCAATTTGTGTGTGGAACATTTTATGAGCGGCCTGCAATTTGGGTACACCAAAACTATTTAGGACTTTGATTGGTAACTCCATGTGTGCCTTCGGAGCGCCTGGACTGGGACGTTTAAGATTTGTCTCAGAAAAGGCCATAGATGGGGTTTGTTTTTTTGTTTTTTTAAAGAAAGAACGTCTACATATTGAAGCAAGTGGTTTAACTTACCAGAGTTGGGGTCTGTCAGTGTGCTGTATTTAAGTTGAGGGGTCAACACTTATTTTCTTGAGGCGTACCCATAAAAATGGAGCACTGTCAGCTATTTCAAAAGCAGCCGGTGTGTGTCGTGCACGAGCCCATAACGCTTCCAGTTAGGCCTCTTGCTGACAGCACAGTGAACTGCAGCAGCAGGTTCAAATCCCAGACCTGGAATCCCTGCCGACTCCCTCTTCATCTCTTAATTCCTCCTTTCTCCTACTGTCTGTCAAGATGTCTCCATGCGGCTTCGCTTTCTGTCCTTCCCTGTCGTCACTCCATCGGCCTTGCAGTCGTCTGTCATCGTTTTTCATATTTGGAAACTTCTTTCGTTCTTTCTCAGCATGCAGAAATGGTAATCTTTTAATCGGGTAAAAGTAGCAATGATAACGGAATAAAAAGTACGAGTACTCATTTCTATTTTTTTTTAATTTATTTGTGGTTTAAGTGGTTGTGTGAAGTATGTATGAGATGTTAGTGTCTTACTTACAGTCGACAGCGGTCACGGCGCTCAGTTCGGGTAATTAGGGCGGAAGATGGGAAGCTAGGCTAACAGCTAATCACAGTTTGGCTCATAAAGTAGCAAATTTCCACATCTAGAACAACTCAAAACACGTATATCTCATGGTGGTCTGAGCAGGAGCTGTGTTAAATATTGTCAAATCAGTGTAATTTACTTGAAATTTAAACTTTTATACTAGGACTTAATTTTCTCAAAATTCAAAAAATTTTCTCAGTCCTGTTACCAAAACTCACGCCATTGGAGAAAGCACAGAACGGCTTCTTTTCAACTTTTCATCAACCCTGAAGAGAAAAAACACCTTTAACTATTTAAATTGTGTATCTGCCAGTCTGTTTTTACAATATTCTCAAGCATTTTTTTCAGTCCTGTTACCAAAATTGACGTCATTGTAGAAAGCATAAAACAATGTATTTGAGTAACAGCACAAATCAGTTTCATTTTACTTCAAAATTAAACTTCATTTTTAAACTTTTCATTAACACTAACCACAATTAGCCATTAAAAGTGTGTACTGGCCTTTACGACATTTTTATAACAAGATTTTTACAAGATTTTCTCAGTCCTGTTACCAAAACTTATGTCACTGTAGAAAGCAGAGACAAAGGCTTTTGAGTGACAGCGCAAATCAGTGTAATTTACTTAAAAACTTAGACTTATTTTTTAATACTTTTCATCAATAATGAACACATTTAGCTTTTCAAATTGTATTTCTGCCAATCTTAGGCTTTAGTGCATTTTTTATATCTTAGCATTTTTCTCAGTCCTGTTACCAAAACCTTTTGAGTAACAGCACAAATCAGCATAATTTATATCAAAATTAAACTTCATTTTTAAACTAACACATTAAAGTATTTAAATTGTATATCTGCCAATCTCAGGCTACTTTACTGCATTTTTTTTACAAGATGTTTAAGTATTTTTCTCAGTCCTGTTACCAAAAGTCTTTTGTTAAAAGCATTTAAGTAGCAGCACTGAAACAGGACCGAGTTCTTTTTGCATCGTAGTAACTCAAGGATACTGAGCATATCTTACAGATTGACAAAAAATACATATTTTCTAAATAAACAAATAAAAATGAAGTGGGTAACAGGACAGACCTCCAAAGGATCTAAATGATGCAACTTCCTGTGAAGCATGTGACCTAAGTTTTGTTGAATTTGTACATGTCGGAAGTCAAGTTCTTTATTTGGTTCCTGGACTGCTTTGGCTTTTGTGTTGAGGTTCAGCCCCTAATAAAGGCAATAGTTTTCTTTCTGTGAGAGGTAAATACAGATCCACCAGAGCTCCCAGAGAGCCTCACATGACACAGACACTGGGGTAGACAGCAGGCAGATGCACTGTTATGACAGCTACTGATCCTCATACGTGAAAGACGGATGGATGGACAGATGCACGGAAAATAAACCCTCCAGTGGGTAGACAGAGGCAGACATGTAGACCAGATACCCTGACGCGATCCTGTTAGTCCACTTTTAGTCCCTGTTCACATGCGAGGAGGCAAACTAGACTCAAATGGGTTTTGAGATGGCGTCAAGTTCTTTGTTTTTTCAGCACGAATGTGGATTTAATGAACCATTTCCATAAAATACGCATTGTTTTTGATCACGATATTTTGTTTAGCACAGAGAAGATTTGTGCATCGCTAGCTGCTGTAGGAATGTGCTTCGGCAGACATCTTGAATCATCTGCAAAATTGCATCTCTATTTAAAATAATGCACATAAAAGTGCGAGAAATCCCTCAAATCTCAGCCCAGCACCAGATCCCAGTCTGCAGCCATCCGAGAGAGTTGGCACGAATCAGACGTGGCTGCGAGTCAACGTCCCTGGAGGACTGCCAGGTAGCTTTTTTATGATGGTCACTCAGATGGGTGACATCATCCTGAAAGCAATCTCAGGGACAGACGCTGATACAGTCGCATCACGTCACCTCAGACCGCGACAGCCGGACAGCGCGAGACAGGCCGAGAGGCAGACATGGCAAATATAAACAGTTTTACTTGAGCCAGTCACTGATACACCAACCATGACACCTTTTTCGCTGATGGACTGTCACACCACTCCCTATAAAGGGGTCTCACATTCCTGGTCAGGCGGGGACATTATTACTGTTTCTCACACAGTGACTGGTCTTTAAGACCACCCAGTCGGCGCCCACTGGTGCTGCAGACTGGTGGACGTCACATCGGTATGACAGCGGTGACAGTGGTGGCAGCATCCTGCTGTGACAAGTCTCAGCCTGTTTCCAAGTTTAGAGGAATTCAGTGTTAGATGAAAGCGAGGAGCCTTCTTCTCTTCAGCCCGCAAGACTCGGCCAAATTAGGATTCATCGGGCGACGGGACAGTGGAACTTCATTCCAGTTTTGTCCAAATTTAAGGTTCATATCATGCCGGTTCGTTAAAAAACAGCCCAGCAGATGGTGTAAAATCTTCACTCTGATGACGCAAGCACAAGGTGACAGTGGAGAGGAAAATCTCCAAATCAACAGGAGGAAACAGTGGCCACATCTGGGGTCCCAGCGAGGTCCTCACTTCAGGGCTGGGACTCGTTCATGGCGTCACTTCCAGAGTCTAACGTACTATTAATCAAAATCCAGAACCTCTAACCAGGAATTAAAGATGTGAGAGTTCAGTCGTCCTTCTCAGCTACACTTTTCTTTTCATTTCTATTAACAACCTCTGATTTCAAATCATCCCTCTCAGATTGTTTGTTTGTTTGTGTCTTTTTGAGATTACAATTCTGAAAAGAGCGTCAAATCAGCGGCACGCCAATCAACAGCAGAGGGGGTGGGACATAGCTGAGATCTAGTCGCTCATTGGCTGCTGAATGGATTTGGATTTTGATTCTCAGAGTTTGGGTTTCTAATCGCAGCACATTTATGTCACTCTAAATTATTTCACTCTTGTTGTTATGCATGTCGTCAGGACAGATTTGATCAGCTAAGGTGAATGGTTGAGTAATTTCCTACCAACATGGAACTGTTGATGCAGAGTGATGAAGTAGAGGACTCTCCGGGGAACTTGTGGTGGCATCTCAGGGGGATTTGTCCACTTCTTTTAATATAATCTATGGAAAGACTCAGGGAAGACCGCCACCCCCCTCAACCCGTCAGGGGTCCAACGGGACATGTGCAAAGAATAGTCAGGGGATGTGCTCGAGTGAATTCAGCCTTTTAAGTCTTGTCATTTGTTTTACGTACATCTGCATCAGCTGCAGATGTTCATTTCTAGACATGGACGTATACAGGAGCAGTCCATATGAAAGCTAACAGGGTCTCTATATTTATACATGCAGGTGCTTTTGAAAAAAAAAAAAAATGTCCCTGGCAGTTTAAAAAAGGTTGTTGTGTCTTTTTAAACTTAAGTCTTTAAATTGGGACAGAAAGGAACAGATTACCAAAACCATTTGTGACTAGCCGACTAAAAAACTGAGGGTATATTTATCAAGCACATGTGACACGTTTATTGACAGGGTTCAGTATCAAATGATACACTAATTATATACGTTCTCATTCCTCTGTAGGGATGCTGACAAATGGGCCACTTCAGTCGCCCTGTCTGTTAATCTCAGATGTTCTGCGTATATAATCCTCACCGCAGTCTGTCTATGTGATACGGCAATTACAGTGTTTAGAGCACATTGTCTATTTATAATAAACCATTGGGCACCGGGGGTTAAAGCGGCTTTTTAATTGCCTTGAGGGTCATGAGGAGGCAAGGAAACGATCCACCGCGTAGGTAGCATCTCTGGCAGGGAGGCACCTGTCACATGACACAGGTGTGGGTTTCTGGGAGTTTTAGTCACAGATTGCTCATGAAGCCAGTTTGGATTTTCGTGAATTCTCATCTACCGGGAAAGAGTTGCTCACTGTTTACGTTGGCCGAGCCTCAGTGAGTCAACCGTTCTAAAATAAGCTCAACTGCAGCGATTTGTTGACACCAGAAGAAAGATATTTGTCCTGCTCAGATGGAGAGCTGCTGGTTTATGTCATTCATAGCTGCGATCATTAAGACGTAATGCCAGGCCTTCCATGCTACTGTACGATAGACGCCATGTTTGGACATGACGTTGCGACTGTTAACATAGTTGGACGACTGTAACACCCGCGTTCATGTTTCAGCGATCAAATGTGGCGCTTGTTGTAAGTTGTTTCCAGGCTCCGACTAAAGTTGCCTCTGAAATTAGTGCAGTGTTTATTTTCAAGTCGAGGCGGCGTAAATGAAGGATGAATGGAGCTGTTCTGATGATGTTCAAAAGTTACAGTTCAACATCCTAAAGCTTTTTTTTTTGTCTGGACAGTATTTATTTGAACAAAAATAAACCCAAAAGAGAAAGAAAACCATGTGGGCAATACTAAGTACCCCCGAAGTTGCAGCCAGGAGCTCCTAATCGTCAGCCCTTTATGAGTTGATTATCAGCAGACCAAGCAGATGTTTCAGTGTTAACACAAAGCCAACAGGGAAAGACATAAGCACTGATCTGAGAGAAAGAATTGAAAAGTATGTACTAAGTAGAATAGAACAAACAGGGAGACACATTATTGCAAACTGTAAAAGACAAATAAAAATATTATCAACAGTCTGCAGGTATAATCCTGAATACCTTTGTTTAAGATAGTCCACATTTTCCATTTTCTGGTCAAAGAATTGCCTCTCAGTCTTCAATAACAGGACATCTTTTCAACTGACTGAGGTTTGGAGACTCTGGTTTATACCAGTTCTTAGTACAAGCAATGAGTACTATTTTACATCGATGCCAGTCAATCACACTTTCACTTAAATCGCATAAATACAGAATCTTAACATCATTTCACATTTCAATATCTTTGGTTAAACCCACTATAAACCATTTAAACCAGTCTCAGACGAGCTGAAACCAGTTATAAACCATTTAAACCAGTTGCAGACAAGTTTAAGCCAGTTATAAACCAGTTTCTTAACCATGTTGTCTGATTTCCTGCTTGTTCTTGTTGTTAGAAATATAACAAAAACAGTCAAATTTCACATAATTTGCAAATTTTATCATAAAATTAAGATCTAAAATCCTATGTTTTTTATGTATAGTAATAATAATAATAATAATAACATTTTTTTATTTTTTGTGGTAAAATAATGAATTTTCTTGTAAAAGTGCAATATATTTAAAAAATGTGCAAACCTTTTCTTTCTTTTTAAATAACTAAACCTTTTTATCAAACAATCGCAAATATCACAAACGTTTTGACTTTTTAACTTAAAACGGTTTTTCAAAAAAACAACAACATTATGTTGGTTTTTTTTTTAAAATATCAACTTTTTGCAACATTTTGACATACATTCAAATTTTTCCATAATTTAAACTTATGTTTATTATTATTATATAATTATATCATGACTACATAGCATATAATAACAATAAAACTAGAATGATTCAAGCTATTATTATGATTATTATTGTTGTTATTGTTACATAAGTATACAATGTCCAGTATATTCATATGTGCTTTTTAGAGACGAGCTCCTTTTTCAGCAGAGACTCATATTTGAGCTGCAGCTCTGCTGCTCTTCATGCTTCGTATAATAATATTAATCCGTCCTGTTTGTGAAAAGCAGCTGCATTTTCATCTCGCCTGCTCCTTTATCCGTCCCTGAGCTGTTGACATGTCAGCTGGTAGTGTCTGCTCTCCTGATTTAACCAGCAGCTGGAAATAGTGTCCAAACCCACCGCACCCCACCCCACCCCACCCAGCAAAGTCGAGTCAGCTTTTGTCTCTGAGCGCTCAAAGATCATCTTTTACGAGCAGAAGCGAGGTCTGCTCTGCTCCCCTGAAGGTCACAATGAGCCAGATTTTAAAAAATAAAACAAAAAAAAGTTAGTTAGCTTGTAAAATCATGAAAGAAAATCCAGACCATGGACGGATTTCATGAAGCATCAACGCCTGCCAGAATCTGAGGCATTAAAATGTAGAAAGAAAAGAGGACTCTGGAGGGGACGCTCAGTTGAGGGATCCCCTCAATGACGTCACCTGGCAGGGGGCGCTGCAGACAGATGGCATGGGAGTTGTAGTTTATCTGAAAGGACTTATCTTCCCAGGCGGCTGGGTGGAAGTGGAGGTGGTGACGGCTGCGGGGGCCCTCCCCCCGCTGCCGGGAACAGTCATCGACCATCCCACAGTGCCAGCTCACCCCTCCCGGCAGCTCCGGTGGTATAACCCTGCCCTGCTCTGGTGGAGCACATGTTGCATGATGGGAGGGCATGAATCAGAGGACTGGAAGATTTAGTGAAGACATCCAGAGGTAGAAAGTCAAGTTCCCAAAGGAAGGACTGAATTGAGGCATTGGTAGTTTTCTGATCTCACAGTTCAAAAGGCAAACATCCTGGACAGGTAAGGATGACACTCTCCAGCTGATGAAGATGTGCCTCAAAATACAAGAATAAGATGTATAACTTATGGTCTACATCTGGTTAAAAAAACATTTTAATTTATCCTCTTAAACTAAGTGTAATTCTAAACCTTGATTTATACTCTCATAATGTGTCAACATTTAGAACAACCACAGGAACAAACTGTGTTTACAGCTTCCTCGCCTGCCCTCTCATTCTTGTTGCTTATGCGCCAGGGAGTTGTTGTTGACATGGGTTTTGAAATAGCTGCGGTCCGAGCGATCCACCATCTGTCCCCCGGGGGTCGCTCAGTTTGGAACATCCACACATGAGCCGGCCGCGGCCAAGCGTGCGCTGTGCGCCGCTTTGCAAAAACGCATCCTGCACGAGTGAAGCCAGAAGTTTCCTGTGTTCCTGCAGGACGTGAGCATGCGTGGCTGCTGCATCATGGATGCAAGAGCAACCGCCACAAACGATGCACTTAGTGGTGACACGTGACTGCGGATCATGTGGTCTTCATGAACTGGTCCTAATCCAGTAGCCCAGTAGAAAGACTTTTCATTTCACACTTTTTATTGTATACAGAAGAGTATTAGGGCCACTGAAGAAAAATAAATTTGATTTCTGACTTTAATCTCAGATTTCTGAGATTAAAGTCAGAATTCTGACTTTTTTTTGTCAGAATTCTACTTTTTTCTTCAGAGGCCGTAATAATGTAATTGTACAAGAACAAATGTCAAAAAATATTGACTTTTTGATTTAAAGTTTTTTCGTTGGAAAATATCATCTTTTTTTAATTTCAACTTTTTGTCCTAAAATCACAATTTTTTAAAAGTTTCATAATAATCGCAACCTTTATCATAAAATTAAGACTTTTGTGCTGAAATCATTTTTATTTTTGTAAAATAATAGTTAAAAAAAAGACAACTTTAAAAAAAAAAAAAAAAATTTTGTTGGAAAAATTGCCAATTTTGTAAGATTTTGCTGCATCTTCTTCTTTATTAACAACCAAGACTTTTTATCATACAATCATAAATGTCACAAAATTCTGACTTTTTTAAACTAAAGTTATAAAAAGAATATTTTTTTGCTGGAAAATATAAACTTTTTGAAAATTTTTGACAAAAATTGATAATCCGTAATTTAATGATTCTTCTTATAAAACCTTTCATCCTAAAATCACTGATTTTTGTTATTAAAAAAAGTAAATTTCACAAATATTTCAATGTTTATCATCAAATTAAGACTTTTGTGCTAAAATGATATTTAGTTTTGTAAAATAATGGTTAAAAAAAACAACTTTCTTTTTTTTTAATAAAAAAGAAGCTAATTTTGTTGGAAAAATTGCTAATTTTGGAACATTTTGCTGGATCTTCTCCTTCTTTAACAACCAAGATTTTTTATCATACAATCATAAATGTCACAGAATTCTGACTTTTTTTTAAAATTTGAAGTTATAAAAAAGACTAATTTTTTGGTGGAAAATATAAAATTTTTGAAAATGTTTCTTATAAAACTGTTTGTCCTAAAATCACAGATTTTTGTCATATTTCAACCTTTATCATAGAATTGAGAGTACTTGTACTAAAATCCTTCTTTCGCATTAATTAAAAAAAAAAGGTGACTTTTAAAAAATAAAAACATAAATAAATAACTATTTTTGTTAAATTGCAGTTTTTTCTTCCTAAACAACCAAGACTTTTCAATCATAAATTTTAGAAAAGGTTTGACTTTTTAACATAAGATTTTTTGTTGTTGTTGTTGGAAAATATCAAATTTTGCAACATTTTAACCTTTTAAATTGTTTTTTTTTTTATGATTTAATCTTTTTGTACTAAAATCTTCAGTCTTAAAATCGTAAGTCCCCCAGACTCAACCTGGTCCACGTCAGACTCTGTGGGCCTGTGCTGATGCAACGTGACGAAGGCTTTAGACCTGCAAATTGGCTATTAATAGAGCTGAAGGCTTATGTTGTTAGTAGATGGAGCTCATGCTGAACTTTGGGGTCATGAGAATCAAACTCAAAAGATGTCAGTGTGCTTGTGCTTTGATATAAATATCCGTGGCAACAAGATACAAGAATTGATGAAACCTCAAGAGGACTTTTAGTTTATGCTTCATTTTACTTTACGTGTTGATCCCTGAACCTCGACGTGGCGTAATAAGCTTCACATGTCTCCTGGTGTCTCTTCCAGATGTCGTTCACACCCAAGGTCCACTTGATGGAAGTCTATATGCCAGGGTCCGCAAGAAAGACTCCCTGGAGGGAGTTGTCACCATCAATGGCCTCCCAGTCTGTGAAAACCCCTTAACAAATGCAGAGAACTCGTTGCCGCAGGCCAACCATCCCCTGCAAACTGCTGAGCATACCCTCCCCGTGACAGGCCACACCTCCCTCCCCGCTGTCGACCACACGCTCTCTGTGAGTAGTGACTCAGGCAACTCAACAGCATCAATTAAAACTGATCGTACTGATGAGCACAGCCATCCCTTGCAGACTGCCGTGAGCCACAGCAATCCAACGACAGCCCACCCAGCCCTTAGCCCACAGGAGAAAAGAGAGCTCGACCAGCTTCTGAGTGGCCTTGAGGCACCAGCTCAGCGGCAAGCGTACCTGTCGACGTCCACCAGTCCAGGAGGAGGAGTACGACACCTGGTTCCTGCACAGGTGCACGTCAACGGGGGCCACGCCAGGCTAGTTGGGGCTCCTTCAACAGAGGAACGCGAGACAGATATTCTTGACGACGAACTGCCTAATAGCCAAGAGGGGAATAGCGTTGACAGTCTGGGAACGCTCTCTTCCTTAGAGGGCCAGGCAACACCAGGAGACCAGTATTATCAATCACAGACCCCTGTCAGCGGACAGAACGACGGTCCATACCTTGAAAGAAACGTTCTTGGGGAAAAGCTGAAAGAAATGCCCGTGCACGGGATGAGAACCCCTACGGCAATGCAAGAGAGGTCTGTGGACTCGTCATCGCCTCAAGGGGGTTACAACAACTACCAAAATGGAGGAGGGATGTACCGGTCACAGTCCTTCGGGAATCCACCTGCCGGTAGCCCTGAAACCAACCCTAAGATGATGCCCAGGGCTCCGGAGAGGAGCACCAGCAGCCGGGAGGCTGTTCAAAGAGGTCTCAGTGCATGGCACCAGCATAGTCTTCCAGATGATCCCTTTGGACCTCCTCTGCAGTCCACCCACAGCTTGCCCCACTTCCCCACCTCAGCCTCACAGCGAGACATCGAGCAGTCCATCGAGGCGCTGAACATGCTGATGCTCGATCTGGACCCGATCAACTCCCACATGTCCAAGTCCCACAGTGCACCACCTGGTGAGAACATCGTCAATTCGTCCCAGGCTCCCTTCTCTCAGACACTGACCAGGCCCTCGTACCAAGCGGACTCTGCCATTCATGGCTACAGCAACTCTGGCTCAGTCAACAACGCTTATCATCAACCCGTACGATCGACTGGGAGGGTGTCGGCTTTGACAAACCAGAGTCCGGTTATGGAGTCTCCAGTGTACTCTCCCCAGAGGTCCAACGCTGGCCACCAGCCACAAAACACCACCCCAACACACACCCCAGAGCCCTACCTCCATTCACGGCAAGCGCCCCACAACTACTCCACCGACTCCTTCAGTAATTTCAACCAGCAGGCCCCACAGAAGGCAGTTAACTCATACGCAGGCAGCGGAGTTTCACACTCGCCGGACCTGCAGGGCTCTTCTCCATACCCAGGCTACAGCACCTCTTCTTCACCCCTTCCTGCCTTCACCCCACAGCCCAAGGATGTATCTCCTTCACCCCTGCCCAAAGAGCAGGACGCAGAGGAGGAGACGCTGAACCTGGAAGGTCTCGTCGCTCACCGTATTGCCGGTAAGACAGCGTTGGATGTTTTATTTTTTGCATGATTCAAAAAATGCTGACAGGAGCCACCAGAAAAAAAGCAAACTGTAGTTTTAACCACCAAGCAGAACGTGAGCGCTGTAGCTTTCAGCAGCGCCGCACCAGAGGAATGACCGGCGCTCATAAATTTAGCTCTGCAGCTGAACCGAAGCGGAGCTGCTGAGAGTAGCGATGGGACGGGAGTAAGAATAGCCGAGCGTCCAGAGGCTCCAGCTTCCATGCATTGTCCACATTCAGTTCAGTGATGCCGAAGCTCCCAGGTGCCTCCCAGTGGAGAAAAAGTATACAGAAAAAAAAAGCTCCTCAGTGTGGTTTTTAAGCAGTTATTTTAACAACTTGTAATTCTCAACCCTGAACCATTTAACACATTTACAAAATACCTCCATTAAACTCATTTCTGTGATGATGCTTCCTCTACTTTCTTTTATTTTTTTGGTTTAATCCATTTCTATGGAAAACCCTTCCTGCCATTGCTTCCTCCTCTGCACCTCTCTCATCCTCCTCCTCTTCCTCCTCCTCCTCCTCCCCTCCACCGCCTGACTCCCCCCACCTCCCCCCTCCCTGGAACAGAGTACAACGCTCGTATTCGGGGCATCAGTGAAAGCATGACACCTCAGCAGTGTGACCGCCATCGCTCCTATTCCTTCTCTGGTTTGTCCACTTTCCCTCACTTTTTTGTTCCTGCATTTGTTGAAGTTTTTCTCTCGCTCATATATATTTATATATATATATCCCTATATATATTTCTTTTCTATTCATGTTTAGATCTTTTGCTATTGGTTTCTTCACTTCTTCACTTCCTTTTACTCGTGAAGGGCATTAATTTTTCTCTTTTACTTGCTTTTTCACGTTGATTTAATGACGTCACTCAGGTCTAGCTTGGTCAGCCATGCCTGTTATTCTCTCTTGTAAAATGAAGTTCAGGGCGGCTGCTGTCGCTCGCTTCATCTGTGATTGGTTGTCAAGTGGCATCTTTTGCTACTGTCTTAATCAAAGCTGAATCCAGAGAAACCAGACTTAATTCATCGTACAGAAAGAGAATGTAAGGATGGCTGGCCAGGCCAAGTCAGGTTATGTTGACAGTATTGAAGTCCGCATGTGTAATATTTTTGGGGGGGGCGTGGGTCCAGGAGTTCGTTCCAGAGGAATGACCCCCGAGGTGACGCAGGAGACAGGGAGGCGTCGGACCACAAGCGAGGGCCAGTACCAGAGCGGCCACGATAACATGTCGGCGGCACAGACGCCGGACTTTGCCAACAATCTGGCCCTGAACCCAGGAGGAAGACCCAGAGAGGTAGGGTTGGAGGGTTGGAGGGGATTTGAAAGTTCCTGAGTTGGAGGAGGAGCGTTATACAGAGCTCCAGACGTGACATCTGAAACATTTGATCTGGTTTTTGGAGCATAAATGCGAAATCTTTTTTGTTTCCAGGGTCCCATGCACAGCTATCGGGAGGCTTTTGAGGAGGACGATGCGAGCCGGTTCGCCAGCAGTCCCACCTTTGGAGGCAGTGCTGAGAATCCCCCCCTGACCCCTCGCTTCCCGGTGTCACCGCAGACTCCTTACTCCAACACACGTAGGTCCACGCCACGCCCGCTTGACATCCTTGAAAAACCAAATGGCAAAAAAAGAAAAAAAAGTAAAGAGTTTTGCACTATAATTTTACATTTATTGAAATCCGAACATCAGTTGAAAATTGAGACAAATACAACGATTCATTTACAGCAAATTATGCCCAAATGGCAATTCGCAAATAAAAAGCGATGGTTCAAATGAAAGTAATGAAAAGAATAAACCAACAAACACGAACGAAACTAAATGTGTCCCTGATGGTCTAGTGGCTAGGATTTGGTGCTTTCGCTGCCACGCCCTGGTTCAATTCCCAGTCAGGGAATAAACTGTCTACATGGCTGTGGCACGCTCACTAACACATCAGTCTTGTAATTGCGTCATCCTGGTTCAAGGCCCCTATCGAACCTTACAAAATTCGTACACATTCAGTTCAAAACTTTATATAATATATAGGCTCCAGCAGACCCCCATGACCCTGAAATAGCAGGTATAGATGATGGATGGATGGATGGAAAACTAAATGAACGCAGGTCAGAAGTAAATTTTAAAAACTATATTAGATTGAGACTGTTTCTAAGAAATGAAACTAACAAGTGTTTTCTGTCACAAATTATTTATCGGATTAATTATAGTCAGTAGCAAATAAAATGCAGTGTCTCCTCACAATCATGAGCGTCCCACACGTTTTCTTGGACATCAGCGTTGGTCAGACCACTTCCTGTCCCCCTGCTCCATCCGTTCATCTTCGAGGCCACTCCATTCTGGCGCGTGGACATGCCGGCTTGTCCCCCCGGAGCCAAGGCCTCGTAATCCAGCGGCTCTTTGTCCGTCCACAGCCACCCGTCCCTGGGGAAGACGTGCCTCGTGGTGTCTTCTTTCCCAAGCTCCCTCTGGAGGAGCAGCATCTCTGACTCGGACACCGAGTCAGAGCTTTTGTGAAGCTCCCTGCAGTACCGCCAGGCTTCCTCCCAAGTCTTCCTGTCCCCCACCACAAACACGCTGTAGCAGAAGAACGGCCTGGGAGTGTCGTATGCGGCGTACTACGAAGAGTTCCAGATGGCGCCCAAGTGTCCAAGCTTGGGTTCCTCTGGTGCCCAGAAAAACCGGAACACAGTTGCACCTCCAGACCAGGTCCACTGCTCTCTGTCAATCACATCCCTGATCATCCTTACCCACGCCATCCCACTGCTGTTCATCGATGGTGTTTCGTACTGACGGGGGTCAGTGAATGACTGCAGGCAGTGCAGCTGGGCGGCGAGTCATAACTTTTCCTCCTTGACGTAAACGAACCTCCCAAAGAGACCAGACAGACTCAACAAGAGCAGGACGCTGGGAAACCTGCAACCTGTGGTCGTCTGGTGAGACTCCTCAGAGATGCGCCTGCTGCTGTTGCTTTTGGTCTTCGCTTATTTGCATTTGGAGTTCGGGAGGAGAGTGTGGATCACGGCGGCTGCTCACCGTCTTTTTTTCTTCAACCAAATGAAGTCAGAATGCTTGGCTCGTAAGCAGACACAGAGGAAGAAACTTTTTAACTGACTTTTGCCTCTGAAAGAGGCTTTCTGGAGCAGGACAGTCCTTGCCTGACCAGAAACATTATCAAAGCAACGCCACACAAGACTGTGCTCTTCAGCGCCCTCTCTGGCTGAGAAGCGCTGTTACCTCATCTCCCAGCTTCTGTTACAAAATAAACTATAAACCAGCGAGCAAACAAAGAATTTTATTGAAACAGCCTAGTATCAGCCACAAATGTCAAGTGCCGTATAACTAGTTGTACACTATGATTGGCAGCTGGGAGGCGTGTCTTCCTGAGGCTTTTGGGGGATTCAAGTTCCCTTTGGTTGCTTTAGTTGCCATTATCAAGGATAAGCACCAACTGTTAAAAAACAAACAAAAGGAAAACAAATTAAAAGTGCAACAAAGCTGCAGAAGGAGCTGTCAATCTCCCTTTTACTTGATTACTTTTTGACAAGATGCAGACATTTTAATCTGAAAAAATACATTTCTCTTTGAGTTCTAAAGAAAAAAGTTTTGAGGATTTCTTAGTTTCCTTTTAGACAAACTGAAATCTCGACTGTAAAATAAATGATGCCCGTTAAATAAACTGTTACGAGAGAAAAATATGGTTTAAAGTTAAGCTGATGGGTTTGTTTCTGCGTTGAGTTGGAACGTTCTAGAAAAGTCACACAGACACAAACGCTCACACACGTTTCACAACACTCTAAACAAACGTCTGTATTTGCTTTTAACCAAAAATGTTCTGGCGGACTGCACAGCGAACAAAACCACCGCGAGCAGGCGTTTGCAAAGCTCTCTTCTTCTTCAGACAGCGAGGAAGCCTCCTAAGAAAGCAAATTTACCAGCACAGGAGTTTATGTTGTCGCGTTATTTCACCTGCAACAACAAAACAGTAACAAACCAGGATAGTTTGTTAACGCAAATCCTTATAAAGTCTTCTCGATGTTTCCTTCAGGACTCACAGAAACCGTCATTATGTGAAGTTAAGCAGAAAGATGAGGTTTAGCAGGTGTGACGTTGCCAACAAACAAAATATCACTTGTTCTAAATGTTCTAAATGTAGAATCATAGAGTCATTTGAAGTCTTTTCTTCTTGTTATTTAGATCATTCAGACATGTGATGCTCATTGTCACATCTGTATGATGTTTATCTTAGAACAGCCATCTAAAATCAGATTTTTGTCATGATGCAGTTTCTCTTTATGAACCATCATCTCTGAGCTGCAGCGTTTTGTTGCTAGAGAGGTGAATTTCATGGCTCTCTCTCTCTCTCTCTCTCTCTCTCTCTCTCTCTCTTTCTCTCTCTTTACTTTATTAGCTCGCTCTACACCAGGTGTGACGAAGACTCCTCAGTCAGCGTTCGGATTCAGGCCTCATCAACAGAGTGGATCAGGTCAGTATCCGTGGAAACAACTGGAAAGATTACATGCACATTATTCCCCTTTGATGAGTCGGGAGTTTGAGCGGTTTTAAGAATATGAGCATTTCAAATCGACACAGTACGCAGATGCTTCTCTGATCGTCTTTCTGGTCAGCATCACTGCATTATGTCATCCGTCTGTCTGCAGCTGACTCTGCAGGTTTAACCTACTTAGTCTCTGCTGCCCCCTGCTGCTCAAAGCTTTCCATGCACCCAGAAATGAAATCTGTGTTCTCATTTTAAGCTTGTCTCCTCCTCTTCCACATTTCTTTTCTCTTCTGATTCTTCTCCGTGCATTCTGTCTTTTCTGGCTGTCAGAGTCTGATTCTAATGATGGAGAGCAAGGTAAGGGGATCTCTGCGACAAAATAGTTGCATAGATTTTTGTTGTTCCTCTTCAGTTCTGCATCCAGCTTTCCCAGAATTAAACAAGGAAATTTCCCACAAGTGGGATTCATAAAAGTCTTATCTTATCTCTACTTATTTATGTGCACGTCTTTGTTTTCCTCAGATATTCGAGGTTTTGGGGAATCCAGAGGACAAGCGTTCATCTCCTCCAGCAGTCCCATCAGCACCACAGATGGGTGAGTCTTTTAATTCTCCTTCTTTAAGATTTGTGTGTTAAATGTAATACAACATATTTCTTTTAAAAAGTACAACATCTTGTGGGCATTTTAGATCATATTGTTGTTTACTTTCACAAGAAAAAAATCTAGCAACTGGGAGCACCTCGATAAAAACAGAAGGTTTGCTTTGCAAAATTTCATCTGACCAAACTACGACTTCTGGAACAATTCGTCTCATGCGAGAACCACTCGATTGAACAGATTTACTCTTAAGCGGTGCGCACGAGTGATTTAAGAGAACTTGCTTCTTCTTTCAGCTATGAACAGAATTTACGAGTGATCCAGACCTGTCATAGGAGTCACGTAAAATCGTCTGCTGTTATTCTAATCAAGATTTCTTGACTAACGCATTGTATATTTAATAACTTTGAAGCAGTCAGAAACAAATATATTCATTATACCCCATAAGTATGCTGACATTATTCTCTTTGACTTAAATTTTACACAAACTGGAGGTTAATTTGACTTTGTATGTAACAGATTCCCAGGTCAATGGGAAGTGTAACTGCATCATGGCTGACTTGCTACATCTGGATGCCTTAGCGCATCAGGCTCTTGGAAGAAAGTGTGTGTTTCCGAGAGTGTGTAGACTGGCTGAATGGCTGACATCACGATTTAGATTGCCAAGGACTGTGAAAATATGCAGCTTGCTAGAGCCACAACTCCAGAGGAACACGCCGATCAAACCTGATTCCACCACACGTCCAGGTCCTTGGATTTTTGGAAGCGGGAACCTTTCAGAGGGAGACTGGAGACAGTCCTCTGAGAGTCATGTGCTCCCCTTGGTCATCAAAGCTCTCAGCTCGAGTTTATCACCCAGGTACATCAAATTCCCAGACATCGCTGTCGAACAGAAGGACTTTCATGTCATGGCTGGACTGCCAAACATAATCAGAGCTATAGGCTGCACACATGTACGCATCAAAGCACCTTCACCTGACGTGTTCGCCTTCCTCAACCGTAAACAGTACCACTGCATCAACCTCCAGATCACATCAGACATCAGACAAGTACAATCTTTTAAATGTCATTGCTCGATTGCCAAGGGGAGCGCACGACTCCTTTGCGCTGCAAAATTACGCAGTCAGCACACGTCTTGTGTAAGACGTGCATGGAGATGGTTGTTTGTCTGATTAGTGACATCTCTGATTGTTCATATTCACCATTCAAAATTATCAGATTATTTACCTAAAATTCAGTATTTTCTCCAGGTGCTTTAGCCCCCTGGCTCTTGACACCCTCAGTCAGCCCTGAAACGAGACAGGAACGCTCGTACGAGCGTCATACGCATACCCATGCCGTTGTGGAGCACTATTGGTGTGCTGAAGGCCGGGTGGATGTGACTCCATACAGCGGGGCCAAACGGCTCTATGGCCCTATATCGCCATGAACGAGGGTCTCCCACAACCTCAACCAGACCAGAAGACCCTCCTCATGGACTGCCCCATCATAGTGCCATCATGAGGCAACAACTGATTGCGCGGCTTTAGGGTAGGCTGTAATTAATTGAAAATAATCAAGAATTTGACTTAGAAAGGTTTTTGTTTCTTTATTTCAGTGACAGTACGAACCACAGATGACACAGAATTACCGGCACTCGTAATGATTTCCTATTCCTTCGCTTTAGGAGGTCACCGAATTCTACTGCTGAACATGATGGATTTTCCTTTTTGGATCTCTGAGAGTAGGACTTCAATCTCAGAGCCCATAATTTTTTTCTTTTTGCACCTTGATGCCATTCTCATGAATTAACAATCCCTGACACACAGGAGACAGGAGGCGTAGCCTTATATGGTATTATTTTGGGCGTTGAGTATGCAAATTTACTATCCTCGTGAATGTGTGCTTAAATACAGACAAGTGGCGTTCATCATCTTTATGCAAGGCGTTTACACAGTTTTCTGAAGTTAAGAGCATTTGTTGAATCTGAAGGTGGCGTGTTCGTACGAGACGAGAAATTTCCAAGAATACAAAAATGTTCTTGCATGAGGCCCGTTGTTCTGGATTCAAAACCAATCAGAGCAAATAAGCTCTTGAGACACCAGCTGTCAAGCACGGGGTTGGAAGGATGATGATTTGGGCTTGCCAGTCTCATGTATACCAACATCCTTTAGAGTCTATTTTGAGGCATCTTTCTGGCAAAACTGGATCAGGTGACCAAGAGTGGACTAAAGTTTGTCAGCAAGAATGTGAGAGATTGATAGGTGTCATGAAGACATGATTAGTTCAAGTTATTGTGGCTAAATGTAGCTCTGCATGCTGCTGAATCATGAGTACACAACATTTTTTTTGGCTCAGTTTTGGTTAAATAAAGTGAAACAATGTCATGTGTCATGATTTGTTGGTCATCTAATGTCGTCTTTATGTTAAAGCCACTCTGTGTAGTAATATCTCTGCATATAGCTCCATAGGCAAGTCTTGTATTATGAATTTGTCCCTCTAAAGGCAGAGACTTTGTCTTCTGTCAGGGTCTGACACATGAATGCTTTTCTGACATGCTGCCCCCATGTGGTCAGAAGTAATATTGCTGCATTGAGTTGCATTGCTTTAAAAGTGATACAAAAAGTTACTTCATGTTTTGGGATTCAAATTGGATTTAGGGATTGAAGAATGGCAACTGTTTCTTTTCTTTGTCTTTAGAAGGAGGAGTGGTTCCTTAGAAGGGGCCCCAAACAGCCCCTCCTCCATGTACACCCACAGACCCGCCTCCCCAGAAGGCTCTCAGGTCAACATCATGGGCGTGCACACCGTCCCCGGCAGTCCCAACACCCTCCACCGCACAGTGGCCACCAACACGCCGCCAAGCCCCGCCCTCCAAAGACGCTTGGGCCAAGCCAGTCCCTCACTGGCCAGACACCCATCTCCTTCCGGCGTCCCCTCCAGTCCCCTGATTGGCCGAAACCCGAAAACAGCAGCGGCCGGTGTTCCGCCGAGTCCGCTGATGGGGCGCCGCGCAACCGGGAGCGGCTGCAGCACACCCGACGAGCTGGGTGCCGCCTCCCGTCAGGGGAGCGCCCAGCCACCTCCCACGCCCGCCTTCCCCGTCTCCCCGCAGCTGCCTGAGAAGAGACACATGTCCAGCGGAGACGCAGAGAGGATGGACAACAAGAACCTGACGCCCACGCCGATCAGCGGGAGCAGCACACCAAACCTGTCCGGCACGCACACACTCCCAGACGTCTCAAAGTCGATCTACGGTGAAACACTGAAGCTGTTTTTTTTATTAACTTCCTAAAAGGGTGATATCATAAAGATTAATCATTTCTTTTGTTTGTTTTCATCCAAACAGATGGCTATCCGGACATCAAGATGAATGTGAAGTTTGTACAGGACACCTCCAAGTTCTGGTACAAGCCAGACATCTCCAGAGAGCAAGGTGAGCGTGTCAACCCAGCGCAGCAGATTAGCGACAGGAAACTCGTTTGATCTGACGTTCCTTTTCCCTCCTTTTTCTGTCAGCCATCAATCTGTTGAAGGACAGGGAGCCCGGGGCGTTCATCGTCAGGGACAGCCATTCTTTCCGCGGGGCTTATGGTCTTGCAATGAAGGTGGCGTGTCCCCCACCGACCGTCCAGCAGAACAAAAAGGGTAAACTGGGCGTTCCCCTTCGTCGCCGCCAAATAAACTTCACAGTCTGAGTACGTCTCGCCTGTATGACGTAAATTTGTCTCGTTTCCAGTTGGCGACATGACGAACGAGTTGGTGAGGCACTTCCTGATTGAGACGAGTCCCAAAGGCGTCCGTCTGAAGGGTTGTCCCAACGAGCCCTACTTTGGTGAGCGTGAGATCTACACTTGTCGACGTCGGTTTTGTACGGGGACACGTCATCACCATGGTTCCCATCAAAGGGACCGCACTCTTTGTTTTCCCAACCAGCTGGTTCCTGGGCTCGGCCTACGATGGCGTTTCTGATCTCACGATTGTTTCCAGTCAGGACAGACGTGTTTGTATTCGTTCAACGCAAACTTTAGTTGTAAGAAGGCGAATTTTGCAAAATCACTACATTTTGCTGTAAAAAAATCACTGCAAATTTCAAAAGTTTTGATATATTTTAATTTAAAAACTACTTTTTGTTGCAAAGTTGCAGATTCTGCAAGATAGAGATTTAGTTATTTTTTTTATTCTAAAACTGAGACGTTTATCGTCCGATCACAACTTTTTTTGTCTTAAAATTGCAAAATTCGAAAAATTGTAGCTTTTAAACTCAAAAGTGTGGCTTTGTCGTAAAATATCAACTTTTGCAAAATCACAGCATTTCGACATAAAATTGAAACTTTGTTCTGTAATCAAACATTTTTCATGGAAAATTGCAAATTTTAGATTAAAATTCTTGACTTTTTTAATTTAAAAAAAAAGCACCTTTTTGTTGTAAATTGTGAATTTTTGTTAGATAGAAATAAAAAAAAAAAAAACAGCTATTGTGTTTGTTGATTAAAGTACAACAAAACAGTAAACTGGTTTGAATTTCTAAAGCCAGACTGATAATTTGCTGAAATTGTATTCTTCAGGACCAGATGTCCGATATTTGTTTCATAATTTCACAATTGCTTTGTTGGTTCATTTTGTTTCTACGTCATCTAATGATGTGTGGGTATGGAAAGTGTCCATCGCAGCTTCTATATAACAAATCCAGGATTTTTATTATACAATCATATCATTTTTTGTTGTAAAATCCAAAAAATTCAAAAAAGTTTGCAAAATTCTGACGTAAAATTTGACGTAAAATACCAACTTTTACAAAATCACAACATTTTGACAAATTAGCTTGAAAAAAGGATGACTGATGTGGAAATGAGCATTTTTCTTTTCAAACCTGTGAGTTTTTGATGTAAAATTGCCACTTTTTATCATAAACTAGCTGCTCAGCGGTCCAGGTTGCTCTAATTAATGAAGCGTATGATATCGCTGCTGCAGGATGTCTCTCTGCTCTGGTGTACCAACACTCGATGACTCCTCTGGCTCTGCCCTGCAAGCTGATGATCCCCACCAAAGGTCAGCCTGAATCCAAACATCTTTAACTATTGTACCAGATGCACATGCTAACGTTAATGTTTGACCACTGCTCCATTCTGTCACATGAAGACCCAAACGAAGAGGCGCTGGAACTCGCTACACCTACTGATCCTGTTGTTGAACTTCTCAAACAGGGAGCAGGTAAGAGCTTCATTTGGGGGTATTTTTTTATTTGTTTCAATGTAGTTTTTAGTGTTGGCAAAAAATAACAATAGAGGAGTCCACAATAGAGGAAGGCGCCTGGCATGGTTGACCAACAGGATGTCAGAGGAAGTGGTGTGAATGCTGGTGGAGGAAGAAAAAGAAGACAGATGAAAAATGGACAGATGGTTTGGACGCATAAAGAGAAGGGACAGTCAAGGATGTTGGCGATGGGGCTTCCATGGCAGCCGAGAACAGGGAAGGGCAAAGAGCAGATTTCTGAATGTTCTGGAAAACTGTTCCTGGAAAACATCCAGACATAGCTGAAGAGCTTAGAATGAAAACAAAATACAAGTGAAGAGTATCACTGACAGTTTGAGCCAGTTGGGGTGCAGCTGTGCTGCTGCTGAAGAGGTCATGTGACTTCATGTGACGTGGTGGCGATGTCTAACCAGCATTTATACAAAACCCCGACACGTCACATCAAGTCAGCTTTAGTCACTGAAGGAGCTTCCTTTTTAATTGTACACATGTGAACAAGCATGAAATGGATTTTTGAATACTACATGGAGGGAAAAGGAGCTAAAGAACTGACAAACTGTGCACTTTAATACCAAAAATCTTCTGGAGTTTGTGTTAAGGATCTTTCACGTCATCAGCTCACTTTCTCAAACACTGTTGCCCTTACTTTACAGTTCAGAAGGCTCCCGAAGAAGCACATGGTAAATACCTGTCTGCACCGGCTGAATGTGGTGATGCTTTCAAATACAAACTTGGAGCAGTTAGAATATAAATGCATGAAGGACATGTTGAGCCCCAGCACATCATAGGCACCTCTAAATGTTAAAAATCACCTTTTTTGTGGAAGTGTTTAGCATGTTACCAACCATGCAGTGCATGAATTCCTCTGTCTGCTCTCTGTAAGTCCTCATCCCAGCTTACGTCCCCCCTCACTGACCTGCTTGAACGCTGTCCACCCATAAAACCCGTTTCTTGTTTGACCGTGGCTCTGCGTTGTTTTTCTTTCCAGCGTGCAACGTTCTTTACATCAACTCCGTGGACATGGAGTCGCTCACGGGGCCTCAGGCGATCGCCAAGGCGATAAGTCAGACGCTGGCGACCAACCCTCTCCCTGCTGCCACCACCGTTCACTTTAAAGTGTCCACACAGGGCATCACGCTCACCGACAGCCAGAGGAAGTGAGTCTGCTCCTGCACGACTGACTGACACTCAAACTATTGGTCTGTTTTACACTTTTAGGTCAACAGAAAACCTGTACTTTTTATTTTGCATGGGAGTCAATTTATTGTTACTTTGGTGCCTCCTAGTGGTGGCGTAGTAGACTGCAGCACAGACAGAACAAATAAACCTGATATAAGTGCAGGAATTCAACAGTCCAGTATTTATACATCTTACTGAAATGTTACTTTTTGCAGGATTTTCTTCCGGCGACATTACCCCATCAACACGGTAACGTACTGTGACATTGACCCCCAGAACAGGAAGTAAGAACCTCTTTCTTGTGCAACAATATAAGCAAAACCTGCTTTGTTGGGAAGTGAACTCAAATGAAACACATTTTTGTTGTTTTGATCCGTAGATGGGGCAAAGAAGGAGGTGGCTCAGTGAAGTAAGTGGTTCACCTTTTTAAATTCAGTCTTGAAAACTCCTTTAGCCACAAAATAAGAGCATCCTTTGTTCTCTTTTTTATCATACTGTACGCAATACACAAGCATAAAGTAACTGGAGAAACAAAGATGGCAGATCAGTTCGACTGTGTGTATTTTTAATTCGTGTTCATGCTACACTTTCACACACCAGGCAGATCACCTCCAGCTGAACGTTTCTGGTTCTTTGTTCGTTAACTGTAGCTGCCAGTTTCATTGACGCTCTCTTCTCTTAGTTCGTCCTGCCCGTACGTCCTCCGTACACTCTGGCCTTGGACATGCAGCACTCCTGCCTCCCCTACACACACATGAATACGGGCCTCTCACACAAAATATAGCATACGTACGCAGAAGCCCCTTACTCATTAGCACCTGATAACGAGTACAACTCCTCTCCTGGAGTCATGACTCCCTTCTGAGCCACCACATGTTCCAGTAAGGTCACGTTGCTTTTTTTCAGTTAGACTGTGCTAAAGTGCTAAACGCAAATGTATTTTTCTCTCTCTTTTAAAAAAAAAACAATATTTAGGCTGTTTGGATTCGTTGCCAGGAAACAAGGAAGCACAACAGACAACGTCAGCCACCTGTTCGCCGAGCTGGACCCGGACCAGCCGGCCTCCGCCATCGTCAGCTTCGTCTCCAAAACCATGAACCGGTGAAACCCTCCAACGAAACGGCAGTGGCTGTTTTTGAAACCTTCCGTCGTCGTTGTCTTTTTTTTTTTTCTTTCTTACCGGCAGGACTTGATGATGTTTTTGTTCTTGGTTTGTTTCCCTTCTGTCCTTCCTCCTCCGCCCCCCCCCACCCTTCCCACCTGCCCGACCTGCTGGTTTGTCTTTCTTTTCGAAGTTGTCTCTATTTGAAGGCTTTTGCTGTGGATCCAGAGGCGGAGATAGAGGATGTGTGGTGTGGAGCCGTGCACGTGACAAACATGGAGGGATAAGACTTATTCATGGGGGTGGGAAAAAAAAAAAAAAAAGCTAGCTAAAGACTTAAAGGAACCATGTAAGGTCTTGTACGTTTCAGGGTTGTTGTTTCTTTTTTTGTTGATTGATTTACCAAAGGTAGCTGCAATACAAGTGCAAGAATGATGTAGCTGTTAAGCCATTATTATTTCCTCTTTTTAAAAGATGAAGTGTTGAACAAAACAAAACAGAAGAAAAAAAGAAATAAGTAAAAGAAATCTAGTTTCTTCTTGAACTTCAGGAAAAAAAAAAAAAGTTGGCCTTAACGGCTTTTAGCAAAACAATGTCTGGAGACATTTTGCATGTTAGCTTGATCTTTAAGCTTGGTTCTTCTTCTTCTACTTCTTCTTCTTCTTCTTCTTCTTCTTCTTCTTTCCACAAACGTCATTGTGAAATCCTTTGTGAGGTCATTTCTGGGTCTGCTGTGTGTTGGAAAGGGCTCTGCAGTGAAACAACAACTGATCTAAACGCTGCATAGCAGACCTGACTCAAAGAAAACAAAACAAACAAAAACAACAACAACAACTCCATGCTGTGATCACCACTCATGGTATCAGCGCTGCCACATCTGCATCACGAGCAAGAGACGAAGAAGGCCGTTCGTCCACAAGGTGGCGCCACTCATTCAGGCTTGCGCTCAGACTTTCCCCATCAGCACCTGCTTGCAGTAGTGGATCTGTTGAAAGACACTGGACATCACCAGGGGGGCGGGGGGTGGGGTGGGGTGGGGCGGGGGGAGGGGGGGTTACTGGCCCAATATGACCTGGACCTATGCACTGTTCTTTATGCATGCTGTCGTCCTGAAACTCACCTTCCTCCCTCACATTCACCATCACTGAAAACATTCTACGCTGTGTGCTTAAAATACACAAGAAAAAAAAAAAAAAGAAAGTAAGAAGAATCCTTCCGACGAGCTCACCGACGCTCGTCAAAGACTGCATGAAACAGACAACCTTTTTGTTCTCTTCAGAGTCCTGAAAAGAATTCGACAAACAACGTTGTCACAAGATGGCGAGACGCCATATTTGAACTTCTCCTTCCTTTGGTCCGTTTGAGCCAGCGTTACCTTTCACTGTATCATGAAGAGTTTTGTTGGGTTGGTTTTTTTTTGTTTGTTTTTATTTCCTTCTTCTTTTTGGTTCCACAGTGTTGTTAAAATTTACCTTTAGATACCTTTTAGAGCAAGGGAAAGTAAAAAAAAAAAAAAAAATCTAAAGAAAAAAGGAGAAAAAAATGCACACAACACACACTCGCGCAATGCCTGCTTGTTTAACACATGCTCAACCATTCACAATAAGCTAAGGAATTGATATTGATATAAATGTACATAGATATACTTCTTTGAAAGGTGACATAGCAAAAAAGTATTTATTTTTGTTGCTTTGGTCCCTCATGATTACTCATATATACATATATTGTACAGTCTAGATAAAGAATAATGGGTTGAGAAAAAAAAAACAACAAAAAACAAAAACTTATTTTGGCTAATGATTTCAAAGTCTGATGATTTTGAAATGTGTTTGAATATAAGGTGTACATTACTTTGTACATGTATGTGTTTTGTTTTTTTTTCGGCTCGTCGTGTTTTTCATTCTTGCGTTCCCTCAGAAAGAAGCAGGGCATGACTGAGACGGAGGCCGGGCGGGGGCGGGGTGGGGGGTGGGGGGACGTCTGCTATTGCATGGACAGAAGCATCCGAGTGTGTTTTCCCGCTGCTGAAGAACTTTAGCGGGTAGAATTTAGATTTGAAAAAAAAAGATAAATGAATAAATAAAAGGGAAGCTCAAACGCAATATGAAAAACCGCTGTTTGCACCCACAGTAGTTCCAATTATGATTTTGCCAAAGATTCACACGTGTGCTGACTGCAAGCTGCATGTTGCTTTTCTTCTTTTTTTTGCATTAATTTCATTTACATGTGTGGCTCAGCAGAAGCAGGGAGCTTAAAGACACACTATGTGGCAATACCACCTCTGACCACATGGGGAGCACAGACATGCTGTTGTACTTTGCTAGTGTGTGGCAAAGGTCCAGCACGGGAGTAAGATTAGGTTTTCATGGGATGTCCTGAATGCAGAGGTATACAAATTTGCAGTTCATCGAATGACCACTAGGGGCTGGCTTAAAAAAAGAGTGAATCTCTATTAAACCTGATGCAAAAGTTTGCCACTTTTCTGCAGAATCAAGCACATTTGCAGCCTGGTTAAAAATGGGTTTGGTCTCCGCAACTAGATCTGATTAGTCAACTTTATTGCTGAATGTAAATTTATCCGATGTGGTGCAAAAAAAAAAAAAAAAAACAAAGATGGAAAATGATCTTTGTACCAGGTTGTAAATACATTTAATTCTGCTGCAAAGTTGACACTTTTGACATGGAGCCCAATGGAGATTTGCTCTGTTTTGGAGCAAGCACCTAGTGGCCAGTGAAGGAACTGCAACAAAACCAGCTTTCTGGATGAGTGGGATGGTTACTGGTTGGTTGCAAGCCAACTGCTGCTTTTGTCTGCTTTTCTGCCACCTAGCTGGGCCGCGACTACGCTAGCAATGAAATGAGGACAGGTTCAATCAGAGCCACAGTCAGGTAACGAGCTTTCATCTTAAGGGTTAACTACTCTTCTGGGTGACGTCACAGAGGGTTTGTCCAGTTCTCTTCATACACTCTGTGGTCGTGTCTTATGCCGCGGCCTGAGCTAACCTGAACTTTCTCGGGATATGCCTCCCCCAAGTGACAAGAAATGGTATTGCCACATGTGGTGGCTTTAAGAAATCTCAACGAGGCTCTGCAGATGGATGTAAAGTCCACCAGGGGGAGCCCTCGTCCTCATCCAGCTGCACATGATTAAGTTTTTTTTCCTTTTTCTTTCTTGTAATTTTAACTGGTGTTTCATCACTTCAAAAACGATCTCCACCTCCATCGTTGACCCACTTATTTCACAAAACCACAAGAGAAGCGGCGTGAATCTCACACGGGTGTCGGTGTTGGAGGTGAATAGTCAGACGTGTCTCACCGTGATGCTAAAGCTCCACAGCTGCAGCTATGTCAGACTGCTTAAGGTGTCTTTATTTATTCTTTATTTATTCCTGACATTTTTTTTTTAAATCATGTTTCTTTGTCACCTTTTTTGCAGTTTTAACAGTGTTAACAATTTTAGGAATGTACGGTGGCGCTTTATTGAAAGCGAAGAGGTACAGAGCATTTAATTTGACAAACTTCATGCCATTTGTAGTCATTTGGAGATTTCAAAAAATATATATATATCTACTCCCATGTTGCCAGAATATACATTAAAAAAAAAAATCAGAACTTGCATTGTACCTGTTTGCTTTGAGTCAAGAGTTACCTTGTGTGATTGAAAGAAAAAAAATTGACCCTTGTACAGGTGGGATTGGGATGTTGTATGAATGTGCTGCAAAGGTTGTACAAAGGGGTCTCAGATTTTGTCTGCGCTTATCATTTACATTATATTGTCATGGCTTACCTGTTCATAAGGAGAAAAAAAACAAACAAAAAACATTAAAGCAATACAGATCAGTTACATCAAAGCAATGTGGGTGTTTATTTAGCTTTTGTGACGAGTTGATTTGCAACTTTACTGCCAAATGCCTGATTTTATATTGATAACAGGAAACTCTCGTCAGCCATCTCCACTCGTTGAGCTTTAAGATGCAGCACCTGGACGAAGGTCATTTAGAGAGTTCAGCGAAGCTGTTTCAGATAAATGCCACGAGATAAGAGCGAACGTCTCCTCACACATGGAGCCTCTTTTCACGAGACCGCTGCTTCACCCGCTGACCTTCTCGCTTTTCAGTCATAACGCTGTTATTTTGCTGTCAAAACCACTGCCTGTTAGCGGTTCCACGAAGACAGGGACGCTGATTTATCCCTTAATTCCTGATTATTATTTGCATGTTGGAAGAATGCTGAAACCGAGTTGTTTTTTTGTTAAATGAAATCTCTGACCCACCAGGAGAACCCAGCGATGCAGCTTCACCTACGTAGAGTTAGAGACATGTGAAATGGGGAAATATTTTGGAGAGATTTTTCTCATGGCTGCAGACGGTGTTCAAACTCGCAAATATGCTTGACGCATTTCCCCCCTGACAGATTACGTAGGTGCTGTCACTCTGCACTTTTACTGTGTCACATTATGAGCTGGTAGGGAGGCGCTCGCTCACACAGAGTGCATCATGGGTCTCTCCACTGCGTCCTGGCTCGGTTCGGCATCGCAAACGCGTACGGGAGGCAACGGGCTCCCTGGAGAAGGGACGTTCTGGTGTGAGCTGATTTGATCCGAAGCCTTTCTTTAAACACTCAGCTCTCATTGACAGCGCTGCTTCCTCTTCTGAGAGCTCCCCGGTGCACAGAGGAGGGTTTAGTATTTCAAAAATACAGACAGAAAGCAAACTCAAAACATGAAAATCTGTCAAAGAAATAAAAATACGACTCCCGGGTTTGCAAGGGGGGGTGTCAGCAGTCAGCGGTCGACCCTGATCAGCGGCCAAGTCACTGAAAAGAAAATCGCCACCATATGGACGGGTGTGCTTTAAAAAGCTGAGAAAAAAACTCATGTCTATGAAGTCTATGAACATGCAGTTCCTTGAACAACCATAAGGGGCTTCAAGTAGCTGGGGTGAGAAAAAACATGTTCTACTGGTAGAAAATGTGGTTTTGTTCTCCATAACTAGAGTTCACATGCATGACCACTGTAAGGAGGAGTCAATTACATCAAACCACAAATGTATGCAAAAATTAAGGACATGGTTTTATGACTCATAGCTGCATTACTTGGTGTCAAAAGGATGAACGTAGCACTTTTAGTGAAGTTGAATTCTTCGCTGTGAACAGAGGACGATCGCTCTTATTTTAAATACTCTGACTTCTAACAGAGCACCACAGCCGGGTCAGCGTTGGCCTGGAAGAGACGGATATACAGATCTGATCAGAATAAATTTCTTTTTATTCTTCATTAATCTGCCCAATTCCAGGCGCTGCAATATGCAAGTCTCATTTATTCTATTTGTTAACGCGCAGTTTTTACAGTTGTTTCACAACCTTGTTGCATCTCGGGGCGGCCCCAAGGGTTGGCTCACAATCAGAACCACCGCTGGAAGTGTAACCAGTGGATTTTCAGGCATAAAATGGATATGAAGTTTGAAAAAAAAACAACAACATTAACCTTTACCTTTTCCATATCATCTGATCAATTTATGGAATTAGGTGACAATCTGTCAATCAAACTTTGTTTTTAATTTGATCTACTATTATTTATTTATCCCCGTGGGGAAATTCTTTCTCCGCATTTGACCCATCTGGGCTGCCGCGGTGCAGCACCCGGGGAGTGGGTGGGGGTTTCAGGTGCCTTGCCCCCCCCAAAAAAGCACTTTTCGTACAATAAGATGCAGCACAAAGTGCTTTACAAGGTAAAAACAAAATAAAAACAGTCACTCACACTATTTTCCAACCCCATTTCCAAAAAATTAAAAACCAGATGCAATGATTTGCAAACCTTATGAAACCATATTTTCTCACAATAAAACACAGAAAATATATCAAAAGGTAGACATTTTACCACTGCACAAGTAATAGAAATAAAAAAAGTGAGGATGTGGGCAACAAAAGGCTGGAAAAGTCAGTGGACAATAAAGAAACACCTGGAGGAAGTCTTGCAGCTAATTAGGTTAAGTGGCAACAGGTGAGTGACATGATTGGGTATAAAAGAAGGCGGAGTCTCTGAGAAAGACACAAACAGGTTCACAAGCTTGAAAAACTGCATGTGCAACTAGTGAAATGATTTCAGGATAATGTTTGTGAGTGTACAACAGAAAAGGGTCTGGGATGCCATCACCCCTGTTAAAACAGGCATGATTCCAGGAATGCTTCTAAGAATCTCCATCTGAGAAGTAGTTATGGCCACCTGAAGCTTAAAGCTTTCCATCCAATTGTTTATAAAACAAAGTGTGACTTTAGTCAGTGACATGTTTATGTCAAAACAAAAGGTGGGACAGTTATTACACTTAGAAATACTGGGGTGATGGTGATCTTTATTCATCTTTATTTGGAGAAAAGCCTCTCCCAGTGCTGAAGGGAGTCCTCCGCTCTGCCAGATATCTCTGCACGTCACCTGTAGCGTCGGCGGCCACGTACCATTATTCTCCCGAAGAAGCGAGCCCCGATGAGCACTTCATGAAAGACTTCCTGGGTTTCATGACACAGTATGCCCCATCGCTACTAAAAACACAGCTCGTTACACCAACAATGTGATCAATGTGAACATGATCCAGGAGCGCTGCCATCATCTGGGCGAAGCTGGTTTAAAATGGACAGAGGTTCAGATGTCCAGGAGGAAAATCCGAAAAACCATGGATACATACCCTGATGGATCAGAGCCACATCTGGACAGATGTAGGGTCTGAAAACGGGCCATAGGACCTCCTCATCCAGGAGGCGGGACCAAATGTTGCTTCTCAAACTGCCTTTGCACGCAGTTGGTTAGCGCTACAACCAATCAGAGCAAAGAACAAGGTGGCGTACACTAGTCAACAGGAGAGTGTTGTGGAGAGACGGCAATAAAATAAAAATGGAATCCGATGATTGTTGTCACTTTAACTAGAGGAATTTGAGAATAACCGGTGTGCTCAAACACTCGAACGTAACCGTTCGTTCGCTACAGACAGACATAATGATGCTCAGATTATTTCTTAGCTTCCTTTTATCATTAGTGCTAGTTGAAGTTTACCAGATGTCTCTCAGCAGTTGTAAATGAGATGGAGCTCGTCCACCACAATCCCTCAGAGACTGTCTCAGAAGTCCAAGTCTTTAATTAACTGTCGATGCCAAAGCCGATTCAAACCGCTGCTGTTTACCATGCAGACTACGGCGTCTCAGCTCTGTCGTCATCACACTGAGCCCTCTCAGAGACAGACTGATCTGATTGGCTCCCTGAGACCGAATGAGCATCAATGGAGGGTAGCTAGACGGACCTGCTGAGCAAATTTGGATTTGCTGATGGTATATCGAGCTAGTTAAAAAACATGTGGCCTTGCAAAAAGGAGTTTTACCAACTCAACTGATCCGTATCTGTAGGCTGGAAGATCATGTGACTTTCGTCCAGAAGACCGATATTTTCTGCTGATTGCTTTTGCTTCTGCTCAGTTTGAGTTTGGACATTTAAAACCAGTTGTTTCAGATTAAAAAAAACAAACAAAAAGACTGACTTTTTAAAGATCAGCTTTCATTCGCTGGAAATGTCAGTCAACAACGTGTTGACGGACACGGACAGACGTCGAGGCGACACGCAAACACTTTCACCTTCCCTGAAAAACGAATGAATCGGTTAACTTTAAGTGAGCGCGGTGAAATGATCTGTGTTCCCTTTTTTTGTGTCATGAAACATCTGTCACGAAACATCTGGTCGAAACATGAACGAGAGCTTCTCACGGTTCATCCGAGCCAAGCTGCGCTGCGGAAATGTGTGCAGTCTGTGCGAGCCATCTCACCCAGGTATGACCTTCCCACACAGAACCTCCGTCGTTTCGGAAAAACCCGACCCCTGAACATGCGGATGCCACTGGACTGTAAATACTCAAACAAGGGAAAATTCCCACTGCCGTCTTATCAAATGGAAAAATCAACCTGCTTGTTTTGGTTCGCACTCCACCTCCTGCATGTTTTTTTTCTTTCTACTTCCTAAAGAGACTCATTACTTATTTGATCAAAAGTAGATTAAATTAGAGTGAAAGGAACTAGTTAAAAGTGGTCCCACAGGCTTCTTTTTTGTTGTTTTTTTTTTTTTCTTTTGCCACCTTTGAACATTTCTTTGGCAGGCGATATTGTTAGAGTGCCGGCTGACGATGAACAGAAATCTTTTTGGAAATTGTTAAAAGCTCATCAAGTGATGTAAGAGCGCTGCTACTGCCAGTGATAATCTCCTCAGGAGAAGATGTGATTTAGCCCATTTGCTTAGAAAAACACTCCTTGCTTGTGTCATATCCGCAGTTTGACCGATTCGCAGCTCCTGAGGGGTTCCTGCAGATAAAAGCACAGAGTTCAGGATAATTATGGGTGGGTGAGGGGGGGACTGGGCTTCTCCTGCAGCGGGTTTCTCCTCATATCCACGTTGGTCAGGAAGAGGCCGTCAAAGCACTCCGGTCTGAAACGGGCCAGCTGTTCTCCAGCCAAAACACCAGAACAGACTCTGCGAGGCTCACAGTCCCTGCAACAGCTCACTGACTTCCTTTTAGCGTCACGCTCGTGTGAAATCTCTCCAGAACAGTGATCCTGCATGAGAGGTCCCATCAGCGGTTCATCTCTGCCACATTTTCAGCGGGAGATGTCGAGATTCAGGTGTTCAAAGGGGTCACATTTCATGAGACTGAGCGGAGACCGTGAGGCGTCTCAGTCAAGCGCGTAGACGTCGATCTGGAGGGGAGCTTGCAGGTTTACCGCTGCCAGGATGTGGACGAAGATGAATGCGCTCGCCTCTAATTTGTCATTTTAGTGTTTTGTATTTGTGATTTAAGTTGAGGTAAAAAATTTGGCTTGCAGAAAGGTTTATCTCTCTGCAGTGGATTTCTGTTTCAGGGCTATGACAGACACTAAAATGGTAGCATATATCTATATATTAAACAGAAGGAAACTGTTGCCAGGTTGTCTGGTTTCATCTGTCCAGTAGCTCAGCAAATGTCTTCTCGGTTCAGGCGTAAGATGTCACACATCAAATCACATTAAATAAGAATTTCACTTATCTTTATAATGTTAAGAATTCACTTTTGAGGGATTTTTTTTGGCCAGGGACGTGGTTTCAGATCTTTATCTGGCTGTAGAAAACATCCATCTTCAGTCATGTGGAAAGCACACAGCATGATAGATCCGCCACCGTGCTTTACAACTGGAAAGTTTGTTGTGAATTTCTTTTTTCTTCAGATATTTGGTAGTAAAACCTCTATATATGTTTTAAGGATGAAAAGTATATTTTTTGCTATGGCAGATGACAGGCTTGTTTACAATTTAAAGACCATGATTTTATTGATTTAAAGTCTGTGACCCTGGGAAAAATGTATAGTTTTATTCTTTATATGCACATGTTTTCATTGTAAAAGAAAAAAAACAATGTGAGACTTTCTTTCAAAGTATCCTGGAAATCAAATCCATTCAATGCTCCTTGTACCACTGGCTGTAACATAAGCCCAAAGCATGATAGGTCCTCTGCCATGCTTTACCATTGCAGAGTTGTTTTGTTTTTGTTTTATTTATTTATTTTTCTTTATTCACTCACATGTTTTGTGCTGTAACAATTCTGTTTATATTATTGCAGATGACAGGCCTTGTTTCCAAAATAATATCAGATAAAACTTTATTGATCCCAGGTGAAATTCTGCTGCCAGAGAATGCAGGGAAACTGAATCACAATGTAAACTGAATATAAGATATACAAGTTAATGAAAATAGCACGATATAGGATCGTGAAAAAGCAGTCATTTGAGATAGAAAAATGAATTGTGTACATATAGTTTAAAGTCTTTGACCCTGGGGAAAATCTGTAATTTTAGTCTTTACGTGTGCATGCTCTCATTTTCCCTCTTTTTCATACAAGCAATGTGATATTTTCTTCAAAAGTGAAATGTTCCCTAGACCACTGGCTGCAACATAAACCCAAAGCATGATAGGTCCTCTGCCATGCTTTACAATTGGAGAGTTTCTTCTTTTTCTTTATTCGTAAAATTTCTGAGGTACCATCATGGCAAACGACTTGAATCTTCCAAAATCCATCAGGCTTGATTTATTCATTTTTGAAAATGTATCATTTTAACCCTCGTATGCACATGCTTTCATTGGGGTGTAGTCTACACAGAAACAATGGAAGAAACGCAGAATACTCTGCCTTTAGGAGAAAACACAGACTGTCATACAGTAAGTGTGAATACTCCCAAACTTGAGTCATGTCGGGGCGTAAGTGTTTCTTTTTACGACGTGGCCCTTGAGGATCCTTGGGGCAGCAAAGGCCAGTCCTTGGGTCATTCATTAAGAGCCAGGATATCTAACTGAGTCCAAAACATACAGGATTTAACCCGCCTAATTAGTTTCAGATGTTCCCATTCAGTTTTCTGAAGCGGTGTTATTCATGTGTCATGTACATAAGGCACCTTTTGGTCATCAAACCATTTTCTGTGATCTTATTTGTAAAAATCTTTCCAGTGCACAGAGAGGGAAAAGAAACCTTTTGCTGAAAGAATCATCTGGCTGGAAATTCCAGTTTGAAACAAGAACATGCTCTCAAACCGGGACCGATTCCTCTTCGGTGGTTGCCCAGATTCAAAGCTTTCGACTGCACCAGACACACACAAACAGTTAGAACGCTGGATCGATGCAACACAGTGAGATGATTTCCAAAGTTAATACTTTCTTTTCTTTGACGGGGTTTTGCTTCTTTTTTTTTTTTCTAAAAGGCAGAGATAATTACCAGCATGAATGAACATGACCACCAGCATTAATTTCCTGTGTTTAAGGCCGCACCGATTCCATTACTCAATCATTATTTAGTCTATGACTTATGCCAATGGCAATAAAAATCGAGACGATCTCCTTCGCGGTGGAACATGCACCCTTCAACACAACCATTTAGAGGTGATCGTGATTCAAAAATTGTCAATCTGAACACACCTTTCAACCCCGCCCTCTCTGTCTTAAAGCATCTCAGAATGATGCTGGTTCATTTCCAAGTAAAACATGGATGGATAAAGTGGCTCTAAGTGCCTGACAAAACATCTTTTTTTCCCCTTAATTACATACACCATTATGACCTTTCCAAAAGTATCAGTGAAACCTTTTTTGACTGTTCCAGATGGGTGGCTCTAGGGACAAGGCCCAAGTCGTACCCTTATCCTCCTACATAGCGGCACTGATGCACCAAAAGATAGAATATGTTGAAAAAGAAGTTCTTCTGCTACGAAAGGAGGACTGCCTATATTTGACTAACAGGCAGTGAGTGTTTTAGGAAGCCTTTTGGTGAGTCATAAATCCCCATGTAGGTGGTCACTGAAGTTGGAAAGAGCGTTTATTCAGTTCTTTCACAAATGTCCTATATGGGATACCCAAGTGCCTTTGCAGGTGCCTAAACATCCGCTTGATCGGAATAGCAGGTTACATTCCCGCTAGGCCCCAAAAGTGCTTTACAAAGGCAAACATGATGAGTCCTTGGTTTCTATATGCATAATTATGGGGAAACATCAATTATCTGCTACAGTTGGACTTCAGTGACAGCGTGTGACGTACCTGGTTTAGTTACCATGGTACCACCATCAGGGAAACCCCCTGATTTGATTCTTTGACCGCAGCATTGTTATTGATGCCATCAAGGTGACGGGAAAGAAAATGCCACACGACATCCGTCTGCAAGTAGTTTTCTTCACTCGCTCTAAATAACTTATGTCAAACTGGGGAAATAAGAGAAACGAGGGAGCTTCATGAAATCGAACCCGGTTTTAGAACAACTGGTTAAACAGTTAAATGAACGCATTCGTTCAGGTAAGGTTGTGAGCAGGCTAAAGTGTTTAAGGAAGCAGTCACACCAACTGGAGCGCCGACGTCACGCAGAAAACGGTGAAATGAAGTTTGAATGTGGAAAACCAACGAGCTAAAACTGGGCCTGCATAGGAATAAGTGGAAATCTGTAAAATGTCCACTGATTGAGATAAATTTCTCATTGCAGTTTGTCCCACTGAAGCTTGATGGATGATGCCTTCTGTGAGTGGATGTTTGATAAATACTTGCCCCTTCTGTAAGAATCGTGACCCCTTGATGGCGCCCTACCTCAAGAAAATCCTTGATCCGACCCGCCTTTCATGATCTCTCTCCTCACTTTGAGCCTTGAGCAAAAGAAACCTGGAATTGATACCGATAATGTCAGGTTTTCTTCCAGACAGAGAAACGTTATAATCCCGTACGCAAGACTGCGATCAGATTACCGCTATCATTATCAGTATCACTTTTTTCTTCAGAGGCTGTTGCCGTGGCATGTCAAATTATGTGAATATTCATACAGTTTATGTTCACATTGAACCCAGAACAGAACAACATTGTTGTTTTGACGTCATATCATGGAAAGGTGCTCAAGCATTCGGTGCTGGAGACATATTTCATGGACCAAGAATGTCAACATCTGTGCAGCCTGCTGTAAAGAAACACTGTAGGAATTCCAGTTTAGGATTTGAACGTTTAGATTTTTTTTTTTAATCTGAATTGGTGGAAAACAGGGACATCCTCATCAGCTGCTGTTTTATTTTTGTTTTTTTGTATTTGTTCTGTGATGATCCATTGGAACAATCACATTTTGTCGGCTTCTGCACTCGGTGGAAGCGTGTGAACGGGGGTAGAGATTTTAAAAGCGAGTCAGGTTTCACTTTTGGTTTTGATTTTAGTTTGAGTGATTCCCCACCTCGTCGTTCTTAATTTGGCACATGACCTGCTTCTCTGACTGTTCCAGTGAATCACGTCACCGGATAATTAAATAAACAGTTCTGCTCAAGCCTCCGTGCAAGTAACGCAGTTGCTCCTGAGATGAGATCAGTGTAAGAACGGCAACTGAATGCAGTATAAAAAGAGAAAAAGCAGCAAACAGCAGCAGCACTTTGTTGTGACATATGGATCATATTATGGGACGATAAAAGAGTTTTGATTAGTAATCCTCCAGTGGGTGGGGGTGGGGGTAGGAAAGGGGTTCAGGCAACAGCTCGGAGGAAGAAGCTGTTTTTCAGCTGTGTCATGCATGACTTATTAGGTCATTTTCTTCACAGCACTCGCGCCAAATGAGCAGGAAAACTGAATAAATGTGCGTCTGTCGTGCACTTGCAGAGACCCCACAGAGCAGCCACTGAACCCTGCAGAGATACATTGGCTGCATGAGCAGTAAAAGCCTAAAAAAAGTAAAGTCTTTCATCACGTCCCCTCTTCAGCAAGCTTAAACACGGTGAAAGACAACATCTTCGACTGCTGCCAGCTGCTGCAGGTATTTATTTATTCTTTTTGTGCAACCACGGCCTGCTTGTTTGGGTAATACGCCATGGCAACGTGACATGTTGTGGCAAGAAAACTGATCACATGACCAGTCAGACTAAGTCTAAGGTGATCATTTTAAAAATGTATATTAGAAGCCAAACATGCTGCATATGTTAATAGGCTGATCACAACATTAAAGCTCCACTACATCTGATGATTTATGACCATTTAAATTAATGTTTCTGGCCGTTTCTTGAACTCTCTCTTCACTAAACACAAACACAAAAAAGAGCCAGTGGACTTATTGCAAATGTCCAAGTTCATTTTCTAATATTCAGGCTGGAAAATGCTAAATAAAGAAAGGCATTTAGTTGTCAAGTGAATGCATTCTGTCAAACATTATTCTGATGAATGGATGTGGATATTATTGCTCATGTGGTGACTTTCATGCAATGTTCAGTAATGTAAATGAGCAAATGGAAGACCTTTTAAAAGTTAACATGAACAAACTTTGGAGGTTTTTTTTTTTTTTTTTGTTTTTTTTTAATCCACATTTTGTCTGCAAAACAAACAGGTTTCATTCTGTCCAAGATGGACGAGCACGCCTCACTGTAAACGCCATCATATATTTAATTATATTTCCATTATCTTAGTCAACTGATTGATTAGGGGGCAATGCTTTTATTTTGTTGACCTCTCATCGCAAAACCTCAAATGCAAAGTCTAAAAGCTCATTTTTTTCAAGCTTTTTGCCTTCAATTTAAGGTTGTTGAATAAGCTCATTGAGAAGATTAATGATAATGATACGTGCTTTCACGTCAATCCCCAATAAAAACAGAAAAGTCGCTAGGTTTGTCTCTTTTCTTTAAGAGTCAGTAGAGCTGTCTCATAACTCTAAATATAACGATAAACTCTCTGTTTCCAGCACTGCATTAATCAGCAGAAGTTTGGTGTTCTGACATCGACATAGAAAGTGCTGAGTCATTCAGCAGCCAATGAGCTACGATCTCAGTCATGACTCGTCTCCTCTGCTGTTGATTGACACGGCGCTGATTTGACACTCATTTTGGAATTGCTATGGCAAAAAGGAAAAACAGCGCAACTGAAAAAGACGATTCGAAAACGGAGATGGTTTTAGAAGTGATGGCGAGGAAGAGGATTTCTGTCTCAGTTGCAGATTCTGGTTTTCGGCTGCAAAACATCTGGCTCTGGATTGATGTTGTTGTTAAAAGTTGAGGAAAAAGGTGCCATGCCTTTTGATTTACAGTAACTGTGTGCAAAAATCTAATAAAAGTTAATTAAAAGAAGAACAAGAAGAACTTTTTAATGTTATTTAACAGAATTAAGTAAAACGAAAATCAATTAAAATGTGAAATACAAAGTACCCATGATTGAGAGCCGCCTGCAGTACCAAGAACTTTATAATGTTGTAAGCATTATAAGTAGTGTCAGTGCTTTTGTTGTATGGTTCCATCAGTAGCTCAGATGGAGGAATTTTGGCTCATTATTCTTTAGAAAATTGCTTTCATTCATTGAGGTTTTCTGGCATTCTCTGATGCACATTTCGTTAAAGGTCCTGCCGCAATATTTCAACTGGTTTGAGGTTTGGACTTTGGCAAGGCCGTTCCAAAATATTTTGATTTAGATTTGCTGGCGCGCTTGTGCTGCTGTATTCTGGAGGAATACTTTATATTGAGGAGTTCATGGTCAGCTCAAAAACTATCCCAAATCATCACCTGTCCATGAGCACGGAGAAGTCATGTGATTTGCTCAGATGCTGTTTTGCAACTCCCCATGTTCTTCTTAGACAGACAGTTCTAGACTTCGTTGGACATGCTCATTGAGCCTACAGGGTCTGAGATACAGCTCATTTGGTCTTTTCTATATGAATTCTGACCACTGGTACATCTCCTGGGAAGACTGGCATTTATCTTCCATGTGTTCCACTTCTGAATAGTCTTTTGTTAATTGCAAATTGTTTGTAAATGACTTTATACCTCCAGCAAGTGCAGACCTTGTCCCTTTCTCCACTGTGTATCTTGAATCTTTGAAGAGACTTAAATCATGAGACGACTGCAATATTTTAATTTCCCTTCAGGGATCAATAAAGTATTATTGAATTGAATTGTGTACATACGTGCGTGTGTGTGAGCTGTCATCACGATCAATAAAAATAGACCAGAATGACATTTTGTTCTTAAAAAACAGAAACAGTACTTCTCAAATATGTTGCCAAGATTGACAAGAAAAAACTAATTTTTCAATTGTTGTGGCAATTTTTATATTACGAATGAGCTTAGTAAGAAAAAGTTTAATTAACAATTTGTACACAAAAAGGAGAGCAGTCAGCACATCTGTACAACGTCCAACTTTGTTCAAAGGTGAAAGTTGAACAATGAATGATAGGAGGTACTCTCATGCTATGCTGACCATCATTTACATTTAACAAATAACTGCACCATAGTTAAAAGGGTTGAGACTTGAAACTTTAAGGTTCTGACTTGAAGGTTCGAGACTTGCCTGTCTTCACTCATGACTTGACTCGACAATTGCCTGTCTTGACTCGAGACTTGACTAGACTCTCCTGTCTTAACTCTTGTCTTGAATCAAGACTTGGATGTCTTGACTTGTGTCTCAACTGAAGACTTGGCTGACTAGAAACTTGCCTGTCTTGACTCAAGACTCTCCTGTCTTGCCTTGAGACTTGGCTGTCTTGACTTGAAACTTGCCTGTCTTCACTCATGACTCGACTCAAGACTCTCCTGTCTTAACTCTTATCTTAACTTATGACTTGGATGTCTTGACTTGTGTCTTGACTCAAGACTTGGATGTTTTGACTTGTGCCTTGACTCACGACTTGGCTGTCTTGACTTGTGTCTTGACTCAAGACTTGGATGTTTTGACTCTTGTCTTGACTCAAGACCTGCCTCTCTTGACTTGAGACTTGAATGTCTTGACTTGTGTCTTGAGTCAAGACTTGACTGTCTTGACTCATATCTTAACTCAAGACTTTTGTGTCATTTAAAAAAAAAAAAAGACTTTCAGGTCTTGATTTGAGACTTGCATGTCTTGACTCAAGACTTGCCTGTCTTGACTCGTGTCTTGACTTGAGACTTGGATGTCTTGACTCAAGACTTGCCTGTGTTAACTCAAGAATTGAATGCCTTGACACGTGCCTTGACTAAAGACTTTCCTGTCTTGACTCGTGTCTTGACTTGAGACTTGGATGTCTTGACTCAAGACTTGCCTGTCTTGACTCGAGACTGAACTTCAGACTTTCCTGTCTTAACTCGTGCCTGGACTCGAGACTTGCCAGTCTTGACTCGTGACTTGACTCTGGCCACATGACTTTTCTGTCTCATTTGCGTTACCAAACCAATCATGACACAGAGGTCAGATGTGCACATTGTTATTTATCTGATCTTTTGTTTTATCTAATACTCGAAGCCTCTGTGATCAGATGGTGCACATGACTGCACACGACGCAAACTGAGACAGAAAAGGCCAAGAATGCGTTGTCAGGACACATGATGTGGCTTGTTTTTACACAACGATCTCTTCCATTTTCTCAGGAAGCAGCATAAATCCAAAATCCACAATCCACTGTCACAGCTCTGATGGATAGTTTTGATTGGGACTCCTGCAGTTCACATTCACTTCGGCAGAGTTGATCCATCATGCATGCACCATGAAAACATATTTCTCGATGCAGATTCATTTTCTGAGGGAGGAAAGCAGTCATGTTGTTTCCAGAACAGACTAGGACAAGATCTGCAAGCCAGCAATCTCAGCACCTGCCAAAGTAATTGATGAATCACTGGCACTGGTCATCAAGCCCGTCAATCCCCCAAAGATACATGATACAAACTTCTACTGTAGCTTGGAAACAAAAAAACACACATACACACACGGAGAGGCCTGAGTCTGCTACAATCAGCCACTTTAAATCCCAGGCCTGCCTGGAAAACGCTGCATAAAGGAAGTGAAAAAGCATAATTCACCCTTTCTCTCAACAGTACCTGTCAGAGGTACCCTTGAGCAAAATACTCAACCCAGACGTGCACGTGTGGAGCCGCTCAGCAGTCATCAGCAGCAAGACAGCGGTTTCGCTGAGCAGCTCCCAGGTGTGATACTGTGAAACTTTATGATCAGGGAGATACGGGGAGCGGAGGATGCCCACTCAGCAGAACTGCTCAGGGTAAATAAAGTTCAGGAAAAAAAGAAACAAATGAGTCACCGGGGCCTCTCAGCGAGATCACAGCACTCGGCGTGTCTCGTCTTCTCTGCTCAACACGTCGCCGGTCCAGTGCTAAACTCGCTGAACTGAGCGTCTTTTGTCTTGTTTTGTTTTGTTTTTTGCCTCGAGGGTGGTTTAATTATGTCGCTGGCTAAATCCCTTTTCTCGCCTTAACCGACAGAGAAAAGGAATTTGCTGTGTTTGAAGACGACTGACAGCATTTTTGGACTAAAAGGATTTCAAATGCTGGCCGCAGACGACGTCTCCATCAGCGGCTGGTTGAAATTCGTCTTGGGGCGAAAATTTGCTGTCAGTCAACTTCGGATAAACACAGAAGCTAAAATCAAATATGCTCATTTTGTGGCAACCGTGTGAGGCAAATTTCATGAAGTTTGAAAAGACGAGAAAGGAGAAAAAAAAAAAAGGGAGATTGATGATTGTCTGACTGTGATTGTATAAAACCCCCAGGGCTTCACATTTCATGACGCTGGGTAACCCTGCTTAAACACCATTTATCAAAAGGATTAAAACGTTAATCTAGAGCTGTTCCATGCCAGGCGTGGACTTTTAACAGCAGACAAAGCTCACATTTGGAGTTTGGAGGAGTGCTGAAGTTCTAAGTCAAAGGGACTTCTACTCATGACCAGAACTTTAGAAGATTTAAAACAAATATAACATGTTTTACTTATGTTTCACATCTATTTACATTGGGTAATTCATCCCCACGGACGACTTGAAGTGTTTTACAACCTATAGAGAACCAATAACAAGTGGTGTATAAGTGCATAAAAACTTAAAGACCATCTCTTAAACCTTGGCTCGCAAGACTCTTTCTCAAGTGGGGCTCATCAGGCCACTTGTGGCTTTGGGTTTCCTGTGTTTTTCTTGGTGTCCATTCATGCCAGCCCTATTTTGTCACCTTTCAACACACCAGAGCTTCTCCTGCATTGCATGGGTTACCATGGCGATGACTCCAATGATGAAAAACTGCAGGGAAAAGTCAAGGGATGCTTTGAGTAGTCCTTAACTCTGGACTGGAGTGGAACACACCTTTGCTTTATCTGTCTGAAAATGTCACCTTGTCCATTGCTCTGATTGGTTGTAGCACAGATCCTATGGCTCGTTTTCAAACCCGACATCTGTCCAGATGTGGCTCTGCTCTATCAGGACAACACAATCTCACTCCCTTACCATCAAAAATTGACGCTTGGGGCAACGCCCCCGTGCGTCACAGGTTGAAGCGAAGGGTGCCCCATTTTCGTCATTAATTGACGTGGGGGTTGAGGGTGAGTTTTGGGGGTTGAGGGTAGGGGTGGGTAGGTGATACGGGGATGGGGGTTGGGGGGTTTGGGGGAGGGGGATTGGGTGTGAGGGGGTGGGGAAAAGAGGAGGGTTGGGGTTAAAAATATGATGAGGGTTAGGCAGTAGGAAAGTTGGGGTGCACAATGCCCAATGCATGAACATGCGACGCTGAATGTGCTCGTCAAAAAATGGCGGAAAAGGGATACCCGATGCGTCAAACTTGTGACGCTCAAGCCTGACGTGTTAATATGTGACAAGTTGGGAGTAAGAACGCGTTGATCAGGATAACAGAGCACTGAAGATTATGGAGAACTTTACTGTCTAGTTCCCATATCAGGCTAAAGGAAATAAATCAACACGAGGAAACTTGTTTTTGACAAGTTTTTGGGGTTTTTTAGGCTCTTGGGGCCAGTGTTTGATGTGGCACACCATCACTGTTTAAATATCCACCAAAGTCCAAGAGATACACTATATTTCTCACCTGCCTTGACTCTCATCTGAACTTCAGTTCACCCCATTCTTCATCCATAGAGTTCAGTATGACATGGATCCACCCTTCAATTCTTCTGGGAAGGCTGTCCACAAGGTTTAGGAGTGTGTTTATGAGATCATTCTTCCAGAAGCACATCTGTGAGGTCACACTGATGTTGGACCAGAAGGCCTGGCTTTCAGTCTCTGCTCTAATTCATCCCAAAGGTGTTCTATCAGGTTGAGGTCAGGACTATCTGCAGACCAGACCAGTCCAGTTCTTCCACACCAAACTCTCTCATCAAGGTCTTTATGGACCTGCTTCATGCACTGGTGCACAGTCATTTTAGAAGAGGAAGGTGCCATCTCCAAACTGTTTCCACAAAGTTGGGAGCATGGAACTGTCCAGAATGTCTTGATATGCAGAAGCATAGCCTTTCACTGGAGTTCCTTTCACTGGAACTAAGGGACCAAGCCCAGATCCTGAAGAACAACCCCACACCATCATCCCCCCTCCACCAAACTTTACACTTGGCACAATACAGTCAGACAAGTACTGTTGTCCTGGCAACCACCAAACCCAAAGTCATCCATCAGACTGCCAGATGGAGGTGTGATTCATCACTCCAGATGAGTCGTCTCCACTGCTCCAGAGTCCAGTGGTGGCTGCTTTACATCACTGCATCCAATGCTTTGCATTGCACTTGGTGATGTATGACTTGGATGCAGCTGATCGCCATGGAAACCCATTCCATGAAGCTCTCTACGCACTGTTCTTGAGCTAATCTGAAGGCCACATGAAGTTTGAAGGTCTGTAGAGATTGACTCTGCTGGAAGTTGGTGACCATAGCTTACTATGTGCCCCAGCATCCACTGACCCCACTCCATCAGTTTACGCATCCTACCACTTGGTGGCTGAGTTGCTGTTGTTCCCAATCACTTCCCCTTTGTTCTAATCCCACTGACAGTTGACTGGAATATTTAGGAGCGATGAAATTCACCTCTGGACTTGTTGCACAGGTGGCCTCCTATCACAGAACCACGCTGGGATTCACTGACCTCCTGTAGAAACAGTCCTAGGGACTTGATTTTATACACCTGCGACTATGTGACTAGAACACCTGATTTATATTATTTGGATGGGTGAGCGAATACTTTTGGCGATGTAGTGTACATTGTTTCTTTTATATTTCTGTCTTTGATATTAGAAGAGTGACATAAACCCCCAAAAAATGAAAAATTAAAATTAGAAAATGAATGCATCAAGGGTTGCCTAAATGCTCCGTAAATCAAAGATGGTTGCAAAGTTTGGGGATGATTCTCTGTGGGGATGTTAGTCAAGGCAGGCCTCAAACATTGTGGTCATTTTATCTCTTGTTCATATGAAAATATGGAAAAGTGCAGCTTTTTGAATCCATCTGCCCTGTGAGACTTGTAAAATAATTCAAAACACCTCTGCTGTAATGTGGTGGAATAATCCGCTCTAAATCAAACCTGAACCTGGAGTTATAGACTGTCAGCGTCTGCTTGTCACTGAACAATTTTGGCTACAACGGGGGCTTTCCTCCTCCATCCTCCCCACAAACCCAGGGAGTTTGTTTCCATACAACATGAGCTTGAATTGTTATTTCTTCCTCGTTTCTGCCAATTAGAAATGTTGGTTTAGCTGTAAAAGCTGCCCAGACTAAGCTCCCCATTCGGTTATATAGCTGATTACAACCACATCTGTGAAGTCACTTACGCACACAAGCTGTTTGCAGTGTAAACAACAGAGTTCCGGTGTAAATACAGGAATCAGATACAGCTGACGTGAAGACGTTGGTATAAACAGAAGGTCAACAAAATCCGACGTGTGAAAAAGCTCAGCATCATCGAGTTTTGGTTATGGGATAAAATCAGAGTGAGTAATTGTTACCGGTAGGAAAAGTACGGAAGAATAAACTATTTTTGACAGCGCTGTTATTTTCGACCCATCAGAAGTAATTTAGTAATTGCAGAGGAATGTCACAAATTCCCTCAGCGTCCAGCGAGCGTCGTGTGAGGCAAAGGGCGGCAGAAAATCACAGGCCTCGCCGCGGCAGCTCCCTGACAATATGAGCAGGCAAATGGCTGTTTTTGTCTTCCCCAGAGCCTCCTGTATAAATATGCTGTTGATGGAGTCTTTGATGACCGTGTTGCAGCAAACACATGCACGCATATTTTGGGAGGCCCTTTTTGCTTAAAAAAATAAAAAAAAGAGTCAAATATGGACGTTTTTGAGCTTAAAAGAAAATGTGCTTCTAGAATATGACTTTTCCTGATTTACTGTGTGCTTTTCATCCGGAGGAGCATGAGCAGTTTCTTGTTTTTGTTTTTTTTTTAAATCTGTGCTAGCTTGCACGTTCATTATGCTGTAAATGTAAATTTATACCATGATTGCATTGCTTTGCAGAGTAATTACCGATTTACTTGCACATACATAATAATGCACATAAAAATTACTCATGACACGTTGCTTATAATCATATCCTTCAAAAAAAAACAACTACATTGTTTGCTAAGCTAGGCTAAGCTAAGCTAAGCTAAGTTGTATTCAGATCAGCTACCGTCAAAAACAAATTTTGTTACTGGATGTTGAACTCGTATATCGCAGCTCTTTCATCACAAATACAAATTTATAACTGTGTTTTCATTAAACTGTTGAACCAACAGCTGTGGAGGCTAAATCCCTGGGACCGCCCCAAGGTTTCCTGTGAAACTGTTTTCTATTTATACTCTAAACCTAAAATAAATGTCTGTGGTCTCCCTCTGCAGGGATCCAGTCTGGGACGGGGCAGATTGATCAAAAATAAAAAAGATAATTACGCACTGGCTAGAGATCACTTGTTTAGTTTTGAAAAAAAAATCTGAGGCAATTGAATATCAGAAAATCATGAATTAACATCAATTTATTAAAAGTTATTGTCAACATTTACTAATGTTTCATGTTAAATTCAACTCATGTTTTTATCAATAATTGACAACTGCAACTGTGCTTATTTATTTATTGTATTATTTACCGTATTTGTGTCATTGCATCTTTTAATTGTATTTTAAATGCCTGACCAGGGACAAGACTGCAAATTAGCTGAAGCTGGACGTCTTATATGCATCACATTTTCCCTTTTTGGGGGGTGGGGTGGGGGGATGTTGTATGTATCGTCTCTGCCAAATAAATGTTAAAATAATAAATAAATAAATAAAATTATGATTATTAATGTGAGGACAAAATGGTCAAACTAACCCCAGAATATCAGGTTTGTATTTGGCAGCGTCCTGCAGTTTATTGACCTTTTATTGAATTTCCCTTCTGGGATAAATAAAGTATTTTTCATTTCATTTTTCTTTTTCTTTTTTTTTTCATTCATTAGGGCGACATCAGAAGATGCCAAATACAAACCTGATA
>JBAMYA010000012.1:3578949-3611898 GCA_037176975.1 Arrhamphus sclerolepis | reverse complement strand
AATTTCCCTTCTGGGATGAATAAAGTATTTTTCATTTCATTTTTCTTTTTCTTTTTTTTTTTCATTCATTAGGGCGACATCAGAAGATGCCCAACTGAATTGCGGATCCATCATGTTGCCGTGGAAGCAGCCAATCAAATTGTGGTTACATTTGATTCATTTTGAACGTCACTGATGTATATTTAATGAACAGGAGTGGTCTGAAGACCAAGCCCTGAAGGACACCCTTGATCACGAGACGGTCAGAAAGACATTCATCTTTCTGCTTTTATGAGGTGAGACATTCAACATGAAATATGATTGATGCAGTACGATAAATGATCAACTTAGCTGCTTACTGCATCACGTATCAGCTAAGAACTGCAGAGTAATTATAACGTCTAAAGCTACTGTTTATTTGTTCATGATAGGATCACTCATCACCCACATTTCAGAGGTTTACCAACGGGCCTGGAGACTTTTAGGCCACCCCATTTAAATAAAAGCAGAGATAAAAACAAGAGATTAAAAAGAAGTGGTGCAATAAAAATAGACACCAGCTTCATAGAGCACGGTTTTATCTCCGGCTCCTGATAATCCAGACCTGCAGATTTTCTAAAGTCAACCAGTGAACCAATGAACCTGTGACTGTGAGAGTCCACAAACTTCAGATTTCTCTACAAACAATGTGACAATGTGAAAAATGCCTTCAGCTCTGAATCTTTGAGAGTGGAGCAATGAGAATGTCTATTGACCTTTAAAAGGAAAAAAAAAAAAGTATTGACAGGCTTAGTGCACATGAACAATTCTTTTTTTTTTTTTTTCATTGTGAAGAGTTTTTTTTTACACAAGCATGAACACGTCGAGTTCAGTGAAACATAATAATTCAACCCAGTTTATTTCAGCTGGCTCCTGCCTTTCTGTGATGTTGCATGTAAACAAGTGAAGCTCACTTTTGAAACCACCTTCAAATGTGGTTTAAAAAAAAAAAAAAAAATCCCATTTCATGTGGTGTTTTTGTCTCCTCAGATTGTCAGAAAGTCCATCTAGATCCAATCTGGACATGATGAAAATCATATTTGGACTCAGCCTTAAACACCAGGAATGGCGATTAAATGCAAAATTGTTTATTTCCTTTTATTCCATCTTTTTTTTTTAACTGAAGTGGCCACTAAAGGAACAAAACAAAACAAGATTTTTTTATTTTTTTTTTTGCTGTAGAAAAATGGTGGCGCAGAAGAAAACCACAATGATTTTTCCACATTTATGGAAACATAGTCATGAACATAATATCGTATCTCGGAGTGTAACTCCCACTAAATGCTGCAAACTGGAACATGAATTCTCCGTTTTCCGTATAAGATAATACTTCCAGGAAAAACTCTAGGAAAACCTCCAAAACAAGTTAAACCGTTCCATGTAGATGAAGTATGACATGGACTCTGCAGCAGAAATATTCCTTAAAAGCAACACGCTCAGCTGCTTGAGCGCTGAAAAGTTCAACATGCATAAACAATGAGTTAAACTGTCGTCTTATGCAACAATTTCTGATGTGTTCGCTGGCACCTGAGGTGCACAAATTCAGTGTTCTCATTAAAACTGCAGCAGTGCGTGTAGGTAGCACCTCTGCTGTCACTCAAGCAGCCCACTGGGTAACTTCCTGCACATGCTCTGCAGCAGATCTGCCTCCACATCTTTCCATCAGAACAACACAGTCCAGCCTCATCCATCACCCTGACACTGAGTGTTCTCCTCGTGACTGCACAGGATGTCCTCTCCTCACAGGTTGCAGGTACTATTAAAGGAATAATGGCTATTTATGATGTGGGACATTGTCAGGGGCCCCTGAGTTCTAGGGTTTGAACTGTGAATTGGCAGTTTTGGGTAGCCATGCTTCCCTTCTTTTGATGAGCTGTGCCATCAAAGGCCTCTGAAGAAGGTAAAACTAGTCCGTCAGTGCTTTTAGTCGGTTTAAGAAGGGGACCCTCCTAAGCGTTATCATCCAGTCTTAGTCATCCTTGACCTCGGAAAGGCTTCCTACAACCAACTGTTACATTTAGAGGGTAATGAAAGCCATTTCCTTCTCTCGCCCACACTGTTTTCCAGGGTTGATATGTGTTATGCATGTTTTAAAACTCAGAACTCTCCCACACAACCATCTGCTATCACGCTGCGTGTTGGAAAGTTTGCATCACGCAGTCTTGCAATCAGATTCCTCTGATCCGGCAGAAGATTGTTCAAACAACTTTTTCTTGAAACAGGATTGTGAAAGTTACAGAGCACAATGCAGAATGTGATGAAACGCCTTTTCAAAGCTGCTTTCATATGTGTTTAGAAGTCGTGAAGTGAAGACGAAATGGGAATTATGATGCTGCAGCATGCATGATAACAAACCTCCCCCCCACCCCCCAACTCTGATCTGCTGTAAGAGGATCTGTGGGCCTGGATTTGGCATGGCAGCTGTACAAGGCACCAAGCTTACAAGCACACCGTACAGTATGTGTTTGCTTTGGATACTGGTGTTGCTGCGAACCTCGAGCAAAAGGATAATATTTCTTCGTAATTAATAGCAGCCTGTTCCGTCTTTTGGCGGTAGAAGGAAGCTGGTTTTCAGGCAGTGAGAGACGGAAACTTTGCTTCTTTGCCGGCCTTGGTTGGGTGGGATCAGATGGATGAAAGCGGCAGGAAAGAGCACCTCTCGGCTGTGAAAACTCAGGTGGTGAGGATGAGCCCCACAGCGTACCCCGTTTGCAAAAAGGAATCGCTGCAGCACATACTGGGAAAGAAAAGTCTACATTTTGGGGTCAAACTTTCAAGGTCCATGGAGAGATTGGAATTTGGTATGACAAGAAGGAGATGAAGGGGTTAAACTGCCTTATACTCTTCTGTCTGTAATCTCAGCTAATGTGAGAGGGTTTATTAACTAGGCGTGTGCACCACTTCAATTGGCATCAAGAAGAGTACAAGCAGTATAATCCCTGAGAAATGCCACTGTCTAAAGCCATAATCTTGGAAAGCTTTAAGACTTGTAAATATTCTAAGTCAGAAGGATTTAACTTTAACCCCACATGGCAACGGACATTTGCAGGACCTAGAGCGGCGATGCTACGCATAAAGTGATTTAATTTAAACCATTACATGTTCTAACTCTCTGCATTAACTTGTAGGCAGATTGAGCAATTTGCCCGACGGACAAACTTTAACTATATGTGGAGCACATCCGACTGCGGCCAAAAACAAGAGCGCCTCTATGAGCGCAGTGAGGAAAAAGATACAAGCCTCTGACACATTTCTATCATCTCCTGTGTGTGATTGTAAGAGCCTCATCTCCGCCAAGGAGCGTGACTCAGGCCCCACTTCTGACATGTCATTAAATCAAGACTGTAGTGGGTATTAAGACGTGTTAGTGACAGCTTAGTGAAAGGTTTGTTTAGCTCTTTTTCTTCTTCTTCTTCTTGTCAGACCAATGCAGGCTCTGTGCTATGTTCAGCTCTTGATGGATGGCACAAGACAAACTTTGTCAGAGGAAAAGATCCGAGAAACCTGATCACATTAATCAGAAATACAAAACCAGTGGTTTGACATTTTCAGGGGTGTACTTAGGCACTTTCTTTTCAGGGCTCGATCTCTATAAAAACAGCTTCTGAGGTGTTTTAATTAAAATATTATACACCAAATGAAGTAAGAAACTGGGACGTTGATGCCAAATTTGACATCAATACATGAAACTGTTGGTTTTCCATTAACTCTTAACAGTTTCAAAACTATGATCCATGAGAATCTTTAGGCTTAATTTGAAAATCATTTGCAGTTTTAATGTCATGGAACAGAATCAGTAGAATCAAGAATCAATAGTCGCTGCTTTTGAAGGTTTATGGCCTATTTAAAACACTAAATGTATAATAGAAATTCTGATAAAAAAACAGAGATATTGTTTTTTTGAGGATGGGCCGAGCCACAGCATGTTTAAAAGCGAGGACGAACAGACGCATGCACTCACACATCCATTTCTTCCATTTGTGTGAACATGATGAGACACAATAGTGTCTCTAATCGGGGTGTCAGATTTGAAAAATGATCACTTCTAGTCTCCAAGGGTGGAGGATGAAGAAGAAGTGTAAATAAAGGTTAAAAACACGCAAATGTCCATGTGTTTAGGCGTGTGTGTAAAACAAATGACTTAAAAGCATCTCAGTGAGCTCTACAAAGGTGCGTCATCTCGACAGGCCTCGCTCTGATTCCAACCCCGACCTTTGACTCTGAGAGCAAGAAAGAGGAAGTTTAATCCATTTCTTCTATGAATTGTGATGAGAATATGACATTTGTGCAGCACTGATGAAGACAAATCACTACTGTTGGGGACTGAGCAGCACGTTTTCTACTAAGATGTGGCTGGAGGAATATATCCACCTGGCTTTGATAGCTGGAGAAAGAGACTGCAAATGGACCAGAAAGACCAAGCATGTGTTCACACTGCCAACACTAAAAGGGTGTTTAGCATATCCAGACTGGATTGGGTGGCAAAGCCATGAAATGCAATTTTTATTTTTCCCCAAATAAAAATTCTAAAATTCTACATATAGTTTGAGTCATATATGTCATTTGCAATGGATCACCAATCACGGTGGCTACCATCACGGTGGTGTACATAAGGGAGGATCAGCAAGGACACACAGATCAGATCTGATCACTTGCAATATATAATTTGAGGGATTTCAGTGCTTTTTAACTCCAGATGGTGTAATTCTGGTTATACTGTGAAGGAGCGTCTCTGCACCTCGAATATTGAACTCCTGGCCTTGAGTTCCTGTCAATGTTTTCCTCTGGGGAAGTTCATCAGTTTTACCTGCTGCTCCTGCATGTGAGCTCGTCAGCTCAGGTGTTGCCAGGCTACGAACACAACATCTCAAAGCAGTCACGATCTGTGCAGACAAACCGTTTCAACCATGCCTCTTTCTCTGCTGCTCTAATTCCAAATTTCCAAGGCTGACAACAGTATATTTTCACTTTGGGGATTTAAAAAAAAGGATCAGTGTTAGGTAGCCACTCTCTTTTCCTTAAATGGCAGTGCAGTGAGTCTATCAAGAAAATAAATAAATGAATAATGTCTTCCAAACAACTGCAGATGTGTTCTGAAAGCACAACGGCATGTCTCGAGGATGTGCACTCACTCGTCGTTTCTGTGCATATAAGACAACACGCTCTGACACATTCCAGCCTAACAATGCCATCCTGTTACAGTATCACATGTCCTGCAAAGAGACACGGCACTGGCAGCTGCTCAGAGATCACCAAACACGTGAGCTGCAGCAATCCAGCTGATTTTTGGAAGCTGCTGCACTGCACACATCTGATACTTGACAGATTTCAAGGGGTAGTCATATCAAATACATGAACGACGTCCTTTTTTTTTGTGCTGACGTGGCTTATCGTGCACATTTGAACAGTTCTCATCAGTGTACAATCTCATCATCATGGCGCCCAAAAATGCAAAACTAACAAGCTCAGCACGGCTGATAGGGATCTGCAAACGCCTGTGGAAATGCTCTCCACCGTCATGCTGGTCTTCTTTGACCTCTCACATACTGTCAGAATACCCACGATCCTCAAGGACAATGACTTACCCAACACAAACTATGGTGGTGGTGTAAAAAGAAAACCCCAGGTTTGCAATCCTGGAACTTATTTCCCAAAACCTGGCACGGTATTTTACACAAGCAACCAAATAATGAAGGGTGTTAACAAGTGTACCAGTGTTTATACAAGCTCACACTCACAAGAGAGTTGATATGACATCCCTGAGGTTTAGATGACTACGTGAAGTAGCTGATTTATTTATTTTTTTTTCCTTTTTGGTTGAGAACATTATGTTAAATGTGCATGTGCATGCATCTGGGGTATGTTGAGGCAAAGTCATGGCTTCATTTACGTCGACCGCACATGCTTTTCACTTTCAGGCACATTCTTTTCTATGAGTCAACAGGAGTAAGGCCCCCATGTGATATATTACTATAGTCCAACAAGGTTAAATTAAGGGTGTTTCTTTATAAGCTTTCAAAAACTGACATATTTACAGCTTGATTGAGGGTTGCAGTGAGGTGTATGATTCAGCTATTCTGAATCAAATTGCCCATGCTTAATCAAGACAGGAACAAACCTGATTAATCTGCCTGCAACATGATTTATTGCACAAAATGGAGGGTGCAAACTCCAGGATTGTGAAGACGGAGCCTCTGGCTGTTGACAGTTGGTGGTTCGGGGGGGGGGGCATTTATGGAAAAAGAAAAAAACAAAAACAGAGGAAATCAAAAACTTCAACATCAAGTAACCCTGCCCGCTCTGTTTGTGAGCGTTCATTCAAAGTTATGGGACTTGTGATGTCACAGGCGCAGATGGGAGCAAATTTATGTTCATCTGCAACCAGTTTTACACCATGCTATAACTTCTGCAGTCCCGAGTCAAGTCCAACTTCAAGTCCTTTTAACAGTGGTGCAGTTATATCTTAAATGTCTGAACTTGTTAAATCGTGATAAGTGAAATTAACTGATATGTGAACACTTTCTAAATAACATTGCAGTCTACAAGCACAAGTCCAAGTGAAGTCACAAGTCATCAGTTGCAAGTCTTTTTACATTTTGATAAGTCTCAAGTCATCAAACTTGTGACTTGAGTCACAGGGCTCGATTCCAAGTGTGTTACCATGGTTACGTTTTCGACCATCCTATAAGGCCAATTTCACCCAAACTTCCAGATGCAGTTCGTTCCTCTTTGTTCAGAAAGCAGTTTAAACATCTCTCTTTCAGTGTTATTATTTATGTTGAAAGTTTTACATGCCGCAGAAAACTAAAACCAGCCTGTACCTCCCTATCCCTTCCAAAATCCATCTCCCTAACCTCAAGCCCGTCACGGTGATTCACCAGTCCTGTACGTCTCGGAAACAACCACAACTGTGTGTTGACTGATACTGGTAGAAATGTTGAACTAACATCAACTCGGTGGGGAAGAAGAAAAAAAAAAGGTTTCTCAAACAAGAAAATGTCAATGAACTTTCTGGTGTCTAAAGTTTAATGGTGGATTGTGGCTTCAGCTTCAAATGCTGAATACAGATGTGTTGCTGTCTGCTGACTGTTTCCCTTTGAGGGATATTTGATGGTTGATGACACATTTCCTCAGCTTGAAAATGTTGTTGTTATCGTCACTGTCACGAAAATATTCTTTGAATTACTTAAAACGGCATAGATGAGCTCCCAGTTGTAAAATAACCACAAAATAACAAATAGAATTTTTTTTTTTTTAAAAATAGAGAGGTTTGTTTGATTTGTTTAATTGTATGGCACATGTGCATTGAAAGTAATGCTAGAAGATGGAGCAAGGGGCTACTTGCAGTTCTTCAAATGACCACTAGAGGTTGACTGTAAAAATGAGCTATAAACATAATAAAATCCATTTGGCGAAATCCCAGCAGAAAGAATATGGCTATCAGCGACTTCTGTAGATTATGTGAAGTAAACATATGTATCCATGGCACAATTTCTGGTTCAAAACAAATATTTGACAGCAAAGACGATGAAGGAAATGTCGGCAGTCAGCTTTCAAAGTCAGGATCAGTTCTCGTAAACACACCTCTTCGATCAGTCTGTTGCAAATGCTGCAACTAAACTGCAAGGTTACAGAGTGACATGGAAATATTTAGTGATGGGAAGAAAAAGGGAGACCCTGAGCTGTGTGGAGGCTTAGTTTGCCGTTTGCCCTCCCCAGTTTCTCAGCCAGTTCCGACAGGATAAATCTAATTTTTCGCAAAACCTGTGAGGAGCAGGACTGCAACATCATTTGCATTCAAAAAACTATCCAAACACGCATCTTGTTGTGTAATTTAGTCGCTGAGACCGAAGATCTTCTCCACAACAGAGCGAATGGCCTCCCGCGTATCCATGTCTACCGCTATCGTTGATTTCGTAGGACTAAACTCGACTAGAATTTCACGCCTTCTGTTCGTTGGTTTGTTTGATTCCTCGGTGCCAACCTAAGGAGGGTGGAGCTTACTTTTTGCCAGGCAAAGTGGTGAAGCAAAATAAAGTTGAGTGGGAGAATGTAGGCGGGCGGAGTCAGGCTACATATTTACAGCCTGGTACAGGGCCTGCACAGCTAGATTTCACATCCATGACAACTGAATGGTGGGAACATTTTTATGTAAAAAACGTCAAACATTTGCTTTATGTTTTTCTTAAAGGCAGCTACATTACAATCAACTTCGTCAAACTGTTTGCTCTCATCTTAGCAACTTAGCATCTTTTGTTGACCCGTGAATAGACCCTACGGACATAATCATTTAATAATAATTACATTCATTGCTTTTATCCAAACCGAATTACAATCAAGCCACAGTAAAATAATAAATTATAAGTACTGTTAAATCAGAATTCCAATGAGTGCATGCGTGAGTACCACTAGGACACAATATAAGTGCAGGTTAGGAAGCTAGAGACAGTATTCCCGGAAGAAGAGAGTTTTCAAGAGCTTCTATTAATATTTTGAAGATAATATGGCATGTTAAGTGTACTAACAACCCACTGAAGCTGGCTCTGGGTTGGCCTGGAGGAGTCGATGGGTGAAGATTAGCTAAGCAGCCAGAAGCAGCTATCTTTGTCCCTGAACTGGAGGACAGATGGCTGGATGTCCACTAGCTCCATTCGCTTTCCATAACTATCCCAGGAGCCCTCCAGGAATCCTGATAGCCAACAGCTAGCTGACTAAGCTCCACCCCGGGTCCCAGCCAATCCCAACCACAGACTGAAGTCCACCTGGGTGGCCAGATGACTCAGCAACCAGAGTCTTAGCTCCAGCAGCGCTCGTTTTGGACATTGAAGATATAAGGACAAGCAAATTCCATCAGAATATAAGCTAATCCTAGTTAGCATCACAGGTTAGCATGAGCTAAGCAAAGCAAAAATGGCTGGTTTGTAATAAATGATGTAAGGCAGCGCATTCCAGTCAGCTGTTCCCAAAAACAATGTTTAGAAATTAAAAAATAAAACTGAAACAAAAAAAAATGTTCTGGGGCTTATTGGGAAAAATGTACAAGATTGTAATAAAAACTCTTCCAAGACCGTTTAGCTGCGATTTCATGTATTCAAAAGTCTTTGGAAGCTTTTGCTGGACTTATGATACGCAAATATGGAAAAAGGTGAAGCAGAGCAGAAAGAAAAAAAATGAAAATAAAGACTTCCACGCTGAGAAGAAATAACAAGTGCATCCAGATAATGAGACTTCAACCCAACAGTGTTTACAAAAGGCTAATAATGATTTACTAATTTTATATAAAACCTGAGCAAAGTGGGACAAAGTTCCTCCAAAACGATGTGTGAGACTCACGAGCAGAAAATAGCTACTTGAAGTTCTTGTGCCTTAAGGTGACTCTTTCGTTTAGTCTGTCAATCCAAACATTCACGACCTAACGAGAAAAGCACTTGAGTCTTGGCGTCTCATCAAACCCCAATCATAAGGCTTACCGAGAAATATTCGAGAAGATGAACTTAGCCCTGATTCAAAGCTTCTGAGCCAACAGGTGGAAGCTGGGTAGGAGCTGGGATTTTTCAGACCAGCAGCAAGTCTGGCAGATAACGCCGCTTAATCCAAAAGCCTAAGGCATGTGAAAGACAAGAACCTCCTTAAACAAACACGATGGAGTAATTGGCAATAAACCATGCTGAGGGGTGAAAGCGAGCACAAAACGCTGTTCAACTTAGCCTGCCTGAACTAGTTTCCAGGGGTTGCCTCATTTAGTTTTTCACACACTGCTTCTGCATGTCGGCTTAGTTTCTGTCAGATAATGAGAAGATGTCATATCTTGATGTTCATGTGAGCTTGAATTTATAACTGGCAGCTCATTTGTTAATCCTGCTGTGTTGGCTATCTTCTAAATGAGGATAATCATTTCACAGTCGTGTTTATTTGAAATTGTAGTCCGCAGCAGCCTGCAGGGTACACATGAATGCCATCTCTTCATGCTACCCCCCCACCACTCCTGGTAAGTAGTAGTTACTGGACGTAAATCTGGTTCTGAGCGGCCCTCAGGGTTTGAAGGTAAACATGTCGGTCTGCTCCTTGCAACAGAAAATATTAAATCACCTTGTTTTGGCGGGTATTTCCATGTTAAGAAATTCCTATTTACAAGGAAATTTTGGTGGGAAAAAGGGTTGGGTCATGTCTGCACATATCTGTCTTTGTAAGTACACACAGTTTCAGTCATTAAACTACACAAAATTTAATATATCTGTCCCCTGGACTTTTTCTGGGAAAGACCCTTTACAAAAGGTTAACCATCACTCAGTGCTTTGAGCTCCAACGCCAGCAACCACTGCTTCACACTGTGCAGGCCTACAATGAGGACTGAGGAGTCGCAACGTTGTAAATCAAAAAAATTCCTCGGGGGAGCATCCACGGGCCAAATTCAGCCATAGTTTCTTGGGAGATCTTCTGCATACCACACCGCAGATGAGCAGAAACCGCAAATTCTGAGAAAGCATTTTCATTTGACTGATGACACTGACGACAGAGGCCAAAAAATAAAAAAATAAATATGTTTTCCAAGAAATGTTTTGCTGTTTTTCTGACTTTGTGCTTTGCAGGTGCTATGGCAGGATCACGGAACGCCGTGACCCAGCCGTTGAATTTCCGTTTGATTTATTCCCACCCAGTGCAAATTTTGTTACTTTAAGGAAATGTTGATTTGGTTTCAAAGAAGTGGAATAAACAGGAATTCCTCAAAAGAAAAAGCTTCAGTGAGGGTCAGCATAGCTGTTGTGAATCAGAGGGAACTGTTTCCTCCTGAGAAAAAGACCACCTGACATAATTTGTCTTCACTGCAAGTCGTTTAAGTGCAGTTCACTTTCCAGAAGACAAATGATTTGCAGACAGATTTTGAATATTTGGGTTCAGTGAAATAAGAAAAAGGAAAAAAAAAAAAAAGGCACTTGTTCTTTTGATGGAGTCGCCATGGCACAGGAGCACCAAAGCTTTTCCAACATCTGGATCCAATGACCTGTCTCTGTTCAGATCGTGTTCGCCAGGGCCACACAGATGTGCTGACAGGGTTTTAGCCAATCCGCCATCTCACTTACTGCTTCATCCACTGCTTGTCCTTACCTCACCAAAGCCCCGCTGCCTCTGCAGCTCTTTAAACTCCAGCTACCTTGCCGCCACAGTTTCACCTTGTTGATTTGCGGTCGACATTTCCCAAACATTTGTCTTGCTGTTTGTGACCGTAGTTGCTGTGTCATGGAAACAAAAGTCACTCCATCACCTTCAGAAGTTTGGGAATCAGAACAACCACATCCAGACAGTTTACAGTAAAAGGTGATGTTTGGGAGAGAAAATATTTATTTGTGCAGGATTTAGTGTCTGTCGTTGCCGTGGCGTGTAAACAGCAACATCACTGATGCTTTGGAGCCATTGATGTGGTACGCCTATACTTCGGTTCCCACAAGCAGTCTGGAGTAAAAGTCTGTGACCCCCAAAATGTTTTTTTCCTTTTTTTTTTTTTTTGGCCTGGGAATTTCCCCCGATGGAGCTTGAGCTTCTGTAGGTGGCACTCGGCTTAATCACTACTCACGGGATTTACCCAGCTCTTCTTCCAATAAGTTGGGACAGGCTCTGCAGCTGCTGTCATACGTCACGTAGCTGTCATCAGAGGATATATTTCTGTATCGAGCGGACAGCAGAGTTGGATAAATGTTCATATGAAAATGTGAGTCATTAGGAACACCAGCATTTCTTATTAATGAGCTTTTTCTTTCAATTATTTTCCCTCTAAACTTGTGGGAAAATCACCATCCGTGACATGCTGGCCTTTGTCACCCTCGACCCACTCAAACATGCTCGCTTTGCTTGGAAATTCAGCCTCCATTTATCCTGCACGGACACCTCTAATTCCTTCTGAAAATCAAGTGCTTACTGTATTCTGGGAATTGACTCTATCTCCGAGCAGAAGGGGGGAGGCGGGGGAGGGCAAGGCGTGCTGCCTCAGCACATTTCCAGCAGTTTACCGGCTTTGTCGCTTACAGTAAGCTCTGACTCCTGTCATGAGCGCATCCGTCACACAGAAGGAGTCATCTTCTGATCCTCAGTCAGCTCCAAACAGATGGTTTAATAACCAACAGGGATTTCAAGCAGTTCTCATGTATTTAACTACAAAAAAGCACTGATGGAGCTGCTTTGTTACATTAAAGGCAAAGTGTCCTATATGTTCCTATATGTTGTGTGCTTTCAACAAATCTTGGGGGGTTACGTAAAGGGGGTTGACTGAAGTTTAAACAGCTTCAGCTTCAGCTGGCACTTTCAACACAAAGAACAGTTTTGTTGTTTGTTTGTTTTTTTTTACTGAAAGCATAAGATAAGCTCCTAAAGCAGTGCCAAGAAACTCGTTTTCCACTTGGCCATGCAAATCTTTATTCTGTTACAATCGCTTTGTCTGTGAAATCAAATAAAGCAGTTTCGACACCCTCTTTAAGTTATATCCTGAAACCAATGCAAATCAAATGTTCCAGTGGTTTTTGCTTATCTGTTTTTCTGGGTTCCAGTGACTTCTACTCATCTGAGTTTGTGTTGTGGGTGGCGTTGGCCTTGCCAAAACAGCCCCAACACCCCCGACCTCCAACAAGCCCTCAGGGGAAACATCCAGGAGGCATCAAAACCAGATGCCCAAACCACCTCATCTGGCTCCTCTGGATGTGGCTCTACTCTGAGTCCCTCCCAGATGAAAAAACTTCTCACTTTATCTGTAAGGAAGAGAAAAAAAAACACGTTTGATTTAGCAGTGATTTTGGACCTTGGGTCTTTCCCAAGCAGCAACCATCCCACTTCTGGGTTGAAGGTCATCCAGGAAGTACGTGTTGTTGCAGTTCCTCCACTGACCACTAGGTGTTGGCTCCAAAACAGAGCAAATCCCCATTGACCTCCATGTTAAAAGTTCCAGCTTTGCAGGAGAATTAAACACATTTACAAACATATAGCTTGTCCAGTTATTACAGTCAATGGTCCCCACTCACAATCCATGACGACAGCTGAAGATAGGAAAATGGACCCGCCACGCGACGGCAACCTCATTCAAATGAGAGCTGAAGATCTTCATCGATGACGTCAGCTGGAAAAAGCAGAGAGGAAATCTTTACACCACTGATCCACAATCTCTCCACCCCTCAGCTGCAACAAGAAACTCTGTCCTAAAAAAAAGTTATGAACAGAAGCAGCAACCAGGTGCATCCCTGGAAAAGTTCAAGTCCCACATCCAAAAAATCCAACTCACCACCGACAACACAGGTCAAACTCTAATAAAACTATCAATGTTGGAAACTTTGCCTTATCTAAATAAATTAGTTTTTTTATGCATGAATTAGGCACAGAAGTTTTAATTAAATGTTTCATTTCAAAGAAAGACAACCTTATTTTTTTACTGATTTAATTTTTGGGATCTGCTGGTTTGAAACACTTAAACTTGGGAGAAGTAACTATGGTAACCAGCAAAGCTACTGCACACATCTGTAATTATGATGTTGTGTGCTTGGAAATGTACAAACCCTGACATTGTTTTGTGCAACTACGAGAGCCTCTTGAGATTAGTAGTTCGTTTGAAGATAAAAATTGGATTTGAGTGTTTGAAAACAGCGTGATGACATGCAGGTGTGAGGGGCAAACATTCCAAACTAAACATTTATCACGACATTAAACTTCCAAAAGCATCTCTGAAGGGCTCGGACTCCACAAATCAAGTCATGTCGGGAGCTAAAGACCAGAGTTACAGTATCCTCTTCAGGAGTGGTAGAACCACAAAATACACAAACACAAGGTGTTTAACTTCCTGTGAGGTAACCAGGAAACTCGGAGCACCTTCTAAACAAATAAAGGCCTATCTGATGTTGGTTCATGTGGAGGTTCATGGACCCATGACCAGAGGAACACTGAACAATGGTGTTTATGACAGGACTGCAAGGAAATGACACACTGCTTTCTAAAAAAGGCATTGCTGCCTGTCTGGAATTTACTAAACATCATGTTGACAAGTTAGGAAGATGCTGGTTTTTTTTTAATAGACAGTTATAATGAGAAGTGGTGTCTTTGATGCCTTTTCATATAATCAAAAGTAACTCATCCTATCTGTGAAGCACGGTAGCAGTAGAATCATGGTTTGGGATTATTAATAGAGCAATAAATTATACTAGTGAGTTCTGGAGGAAAATATGAGGACATCCGACTCGCAGCAACCCAACAACCTGATGCACACTAATCACCCTCCAAAGCTTCCATCTTCTGACCATCCTGGCGTTTACCTGCACCTGTCGACTGGACGCCTCTGTGGGATGACCGACCTGCAGTCCGACCCGCCAACCACCACATATTTATGTACTTTTTATACCAGATATTTGTCTATCTCTGTACCACATTACACATTTTTCATCCTCTCTGTCCTGTCTCCCTCCTCATGTCTTCCTTCACTCAGATGGCTCTCAGATGGCAGGAAGGTCCCCCCAGAACTGATCCAGGTCCTGGTCCAGGTTTCTTCCCAAGAGGGATTTTTTTCTTGCCAGTGATGGCATTGCCATGTGCTCGGGGGTCATGCTCTGGGTTTCTGAGAGACGCTAAGAGAAAATTATATGGTTTTATGATGATATAACTAATAACTGATATAAGAGAAATGTGGAAACCACCAACGTCCCACTGCTGAAGCTTTTCTGTCAAGGAGAATAAGCTCAAATCAATCTAGTTTTGGTTCAAAAAATGCATTTAACATCTGCACTCCACATGTAGACAGAGTCTCTAGATGTCTCAGACACCTTTTTCATGTTACTTTTTTTTTTACTTTTAAAATAAATTATTAAACATCTTTGGGAGTGACACACAAACATCTGATCAGCTATTATCAACCAACAGTCTCTGTATCATTTTTTGATTAATCTTCTTTGGTTTCACATTTCAGTCCTGTCAAAACTCACTATGGTTAGCAAAAAAAACACTTTCGTTAGTAATGAAATACCAACGACGTTGCTGGGAAATACCTAGATACGGTACACATTTAATGGTCTTCCTTATTTTCAGAAACACAAAGCAGAAACATGTTTTTATGGGAACTGTGCTGGATAACGTTCCTCTAAACTGTTGTGTGGCACCAATCAGGAGTTCCCGGACATGTTTGGCTGTTGCAAGAGTCTCACACCAGGGTTCCCAAACTTTTGCTGCTTAAAGACACATAGTATTGCATCATCGCTGTCCTTGATGAAGGAGCGTTTGGGTTTTATCTCTCTACTTTCAGGGCGTCTTTTAAGAAACTTTACTAACTTTTCACAGTCACAGTTGTTTGGAAATCGCAATAAAATTTGAAAACGAGGATTTGAAACGTTCGCGGGCCAGTTTGTTTAACAGGCATAAGAAGGATTTGGATTCGAACATTTGGATCGAACAAGAACATGTGCTGATTTTGGCTATAAAATAAAGACGTGTATTTTGACTAACCTGGTGTTTGATTGGTGGCCAGGTTTAGATGTTGGGGCATGAAAACTACTTCCAACCCCTGAAAATGCAGGCTCTTAAGGTATCCCTTTCACAGGGATTATTCCATTGTCTGGAATACTTTTTCTTGTTTTTCTTTTTTTTTATTCTCTCTTTTTAATGCTGCGCGTTGGCCTGAAGTCCGGGGGAATGAGAGAAATACGACACTTGTGTGCTGTTTCCCATAGATTGTATCACTCCCCTGAACCGTTTTGTGATGAGGTTGCTTCTTTTCTCTGCTTTTGATAATTTTCTCCATTCAAACATCGTTCAAGTTGACTCATGCTCCCCTTTCTCTCGCTGAGCAAGTGTCGCTGCAGCTTCAGCGCCTTTTGACAGATAGCAAAGTAGGTCAGGGTATGAAAGCCAAGCTGCAGACAGAAGATGATGAACAATGGTAGAGAAAGAGGAGGGAATCAAAGATGAGATGGATGGCTTGGATGCCGCTGTAGCCAGTATGAATTCTGAGAGGAAAGTTTCCCCTCAAACCTCTTGGAACTTTCCAGAAAAGCTTTTGTTCTCGACTTAGTAAACTTATATATCTCGCTTTGCTGGTCCTTTTGTGCCAACATCGATATTACCAAAGCAAGAGAGGGCAAAAGAATCTTTTTATCCATTGGCATACAGATGTATTTTTGCATTTATATACCACAACAATGAAATAAAACCGTCAAAAAATGATCAAAGTGTAGGGTATCGGCTGTAATTTAAAAGGTCTGGAGCCCAAGGACATCATCAGATTCTTAGTTTCCCTCCCTGGACTTGCTTTGTCAGGACTTCGCTGCAGAAGTCTTCAGTTGCGTCTTGTTTGTTGGATTTTCAAACCTTCAGTTGTGTCTCATACTGGGTTCACACTGGACGAGTTCAGCCGTCTCAGACGAAGGATGAAAGACAGCCTTGGGAAAATGTAACATTGTTGCTTAAAAGATGGCGTTGGTAGGTCTCACAATGAGACAGGAGCCGACCAATAGGAACGCACCATGAAATAAGGTGAACACAGCACAGTCACCCAGCAACAACAGCGCCAGACAACGGAGAAACGGGAAGGAAAATGTGCCACTCCAACGAAGATTTTGACTTTATTTGTTTTATTTTCAAAGCATGTGAACACTACGACGACAACGCTAACTTTAGAGTCATCACAGCAACCTGCTAATGACGTGATGCTGCTGCATTTAAATCCTGAAATACACTCAGATTTACTTCTGTCGATCCAACGTACGTAATTTAATATCTACTGATTTCACGGCTTTCAGTGTGACTTGAATGAATCTTATAAGGCCGGTTTGGTAATGGGGAAAGCAATGGTCCACTGGTCATCAAAGAATATTCCATTTCTTCCAAAAGCCTTCTTTGGACCGTATCTTTACATTCGCTGTCCATCTGTACTGGGCAGTACAGTGTAAAACCATCTCCCATCATGAGCTGTTCCTTTCCTTCTCCACTCTTTTGCCATTCTGTCGTTGTGACATCGATAAGGTCTTGTGTTTCAGATATATGGGCCAGACGTGGCCATTGCTTAGGCCAAGTGGGTTGGACATCGTGTACTTCCCTGGTTTCCTCTGTCCAAGGAATCTGATTCCAGATCCTCTTATTTTTCTCAGAAAGTCTAATTCTCTTCTTGAATATTACCAGAAGTTTTCACCTTCTTGTAAACCCTTCTTATTTACAAGGAGAGTGTGTAGATCGTGACGATGATACACTTACCTTCAGAAAATACACAGAGCGAGCCAGACAAAAGTTAGCAATCAGAAAAGCACGAGGAGGTAAGAGTTAAGATTTATGAACGTCTCCATCAGCGTCTATACTTGTTAGCCTGAGGGCCCCGCTGAGGCCCGGAGACCCAAGCTGTCGTGTATGTTCATGCCTGAGATTTTTGAGAAAGCATATACATACATCACTTTCCCTACCACACACATGCTGCTTTCTTTTTTTTTTAATTTATTAATTTATTTATTTTTTATTGCTGCCATAAGAGCTGGATGCAAACCAGCAGTGCAGGGTGGGGAGCACGCAAGCATGAGCAGCATGACATCATTTGGCTGGTGAACGAGTGTTTTAATTCACACTACCTCTCTGTTCCTGGCTGCGGATCAACTGTCCGTCGCTTCAGTTTACGAGACGTTCCCTCAGCAGCACCGTAAAAAGATGCCGAGGTCAAGATCAAACAAACTGTTGGAAGGAGTTTCCTGTCCGGGGTTTGTTCTGTCAGGGAGGTCAATTGTTGGTGCCGGTGCAGCTTCAGTAGCCGTTTTTCCAGAGGTTAGTGGCGGGACAAAGGTGGAACGGGGGCTGAATCTGAATTGCCACATCAGATGACTCAGTCGAGCATCAGAGGGACCAAAACTTGTGTTGCAGTTGGTTGTCAGCGAGAGCCTCAAAAGTCAAACATTTCTAAGCTGTTGGCCAAAGGGTTGTGCTCAAATTATGGATAATCACAGATTCAGTCACAAGTTATCATCTTGAGTTTCTCAAAGCCACGGAATCATATAGTCTGAAGCCGTTTTCCCACAAGAACATCAAAGATTTGTCAGAAAGATCTTTTTTTTTCTTCCCAGGGTTGCTGTCCACACATGGCCCTTAAGAGCAGGAGGCTGCATTTGTGCAGCTGGAAACGCAAAGCAGAGGATGAAGAAGGAAGCGTTTGTCTCCAGCGCACAGGAGGAAGGACATAATGCAAAAAGTATGCAGTTAAAAATCACGATGGTTTGTTTACAGTGCTCAGAGACTGGCAAATGAAGCTCCTCGATGACAGTTTTTGTGTTTATATCAATATCGCATGGATCTAGACGTATCCACAATAGCAACGGGCAAGTGGAAAACAACATGCAGGTCAGTGGAGAAGAGCGGCGCTTAACCAGCATTCGCTCATTCGCTCATTCGCTCATTCACAGCGAATGGTCCAGAAAATTAGCTGCTACGCTCACTCGCAACCTCCAGAGTTTTTATAAGGGATTAGGGATTTTATAATGGAGCAAAAATGTGGAAGGAAATGTTGCGCTCTGAAATTCCACTGCTCTGGGTCACTTTTTAAAACTTTCAGGATTGACGGATATGTCTGAAAGCAGCTTTCGCCTCTCCTCAAACACTGGCATGAAGAGCTTAAGACCTGTATTACACTCAAGGCCCGCGGGCCAGATCCGGCCCGCCACTTCATTTCATCTGGCCCAAAAGAGCACGAGCAATCAAATACTTCTAGCTAGAACACTTCTAGGAACGTTTGACATCAAAAAGAAAAATAACTGATGAGGAGAGCAGCTGGTTCATGTCAAAAAGTCACGACTTAGCTAACGTTTGAAAAAGATTGCACAACCAAAGGTTGCTCATCTTTGTCCCGACTTGTGATTTTAGGACAATAGTTACAAGTTAGAATGCACGTGTGCTGACGAGGACCAGAGGGCGGGACCACGTTACTCCAGTTCTAAAATCGCTGCATTGGCTCCCCGTGTGTTTCAGGATCGACTTAAGGTTCTTTTATTAGTTTATAAATGTCTTAATGGTCTTGGGACTTCTTATTTATCTGACCTCCGGGTATGAGTCCTCGCGGACCCTGAGGCCCCCGGCCTTTTCATTGTTCCTAAAGTCAGGACTACAACCTATGACAAGGCCTCGTTTCATCATTATGGTCCAGACTCTGAGGACCTCAGGGCTGCAGAGTCTGTTGATGCCTTTAAAAAGAAGCTCAAGACCTTCCTTTTTAACTTGGCTTATAGCTAAATCTCATTTATTCATTTATTTTTAATTAATTTAACTTTTATCTGTCAAACTTGTATTTATTTATCCTATTTCCTTACTTGTTTATTTGTTTATTTTAACTTAATAATTTAATTGTATATTTTATTGTCTTAGTTGCTCTTATTGGTCCAGTGATCTTCTCATGGAGGTTCTCCACGTCAGGAACTACACCTGCTTGGTTTCCAGGGTCGCCGCCATGGCGATTGTCTGTGTTGTTGTTTTTGTTTGTGTTGCTGTTTTAATGATTGTTTTTATTATGTAAAGCACTTTTTTGTTACTTTTGCATGAAAAGCGCTTTATAAATAAATTTGATTTGATTTTGAAATGCAACTTGTAAATTTATGTCAAAATGTTGCAAAAAGTTTAAATTATGTGAAAATTTTGTGACATGAGTGATAAAAAGTACAGTAAAAAGTCTTGCTTGTTAAAAAAACAACAAAAAAAAGTCTCTTATCTTGCAGAATTTGCAATTTTACAGCAAAATTAGCTCCTTTTTTTTTCAAAAATTTCACAAAAAAGTGATTTTGGTACAAAGGTCTCAATTTTAATGATAAAAGTCTCAAACTTTGTGTTTGAGAGCGTAGAGCTTCCACAATTAGGCATCAAAACCACTTTTTAGAAATCTATGGATGATGTCACACAAGGATTTGTCCAGTTCTCTTTATTTAATCAATGAGAAGAAATGAAATGTGACTGTGCTTTTGATATTTTAGAGCTGCAATCAACCAAGTGAAAGGTTGGCACTTCAACTGCTCGATCTCTGGTGGCGTTCTGATACAACAGATCCGTCTTATTTTGTGGCTGGGCAGCTTTGTCAAACTAATAGCCAAGTTTAAAGCGTTGAAACTATACAAAACTGGAAAATTTATGATCATTTTATGTCATCAAGTTGCAAAATCTAACAAAAACGAAATTTTCCCACAAAAATAAAATTATAATTTCAAATTTAAGAAGTTACAATTTTGTGATATTTGTGATTGTATGAAAAAAATAAAAAAATATTTTGGTTGTTGAAAAAAAATTCTTAATCTTTCAGAATTTGCAATATTCCAACAAAGTTATTTTTGTGATTTTACAAAAAAGAAATGGCAATTTTAGTACATAAGTCTCAATTCTATGATTTTTGACAAATTTTAGATTTTGTTTGACGAAAATTCAGCTTTTTTTTTTTCTTTTACAAAAAAAATGTAATATGGTGAATTTTTTTTGAACCAAAACCATGTGATATTGTGAAATTCACCATTTATAACAATATTCACTCACAAAAAATAGATTTTAGTATGAAGTGTTGCAATTTTGTGATCAAATTTAAGATTTAACTTCAAGAATTCACCTTTTGTTTTGTTTTGTTTTTCTCCTCTAATTTTATGTCTAAGTCCAGGAACTAGTGGTCAATCTGACAACATAGCTGGGTGAGAAAATAAAGAATAACTGTCCCTTTAATGGTGACCATGGTGACGATACGGCCGGGGAGTTAGTGCAGTTTGACACTCCTGCCTTAGAGGTGTGGAGAAGATAACCGAACCTGATGAAGCTGTGATCCCAGCATGTGCAGCTAAGCTAACGGGAAACACAGGAACAGACCTGAGGAAAGCTCGAATCAGCCAAAGGAAATGGAAACACCTGTGTGGACGCACCAAGGCTGGAGCCTTTCACCCAGAGATCTTTGGCGCTGGGTCGCCTGTTGTCTCTCACGTGAACCATGTGGCGCTTTCAGTCCTTCAGCACTTTGCTTGTATAGCAAGGAAAAGAGGAAAAAAAAAAACTCGAGCTGGAAGAGTCATTTGGCAATGTTACGCCTTCTCTGCAAGTTGCTGGACTAAAATACTGGACAGAGAGTGGTGGAATGGATGACAGCATTGCTGAACTAAAAGTTAAGCACAGAAAGCTGTGAATTTAAACCCAGATTCTGCTCTGAACCATCGGTTTTATGTAGCATTACAACCCCACATGCCAGCATGTATCCACGTATTAAGCCCTGAGCTTGACTGCCAGAGAAATTCAGACTTTGAACCTCTACCCCGAGCAGCAACAGCAAACATCTGTGCATCACATGACTCATATACCCGAACACCAATTAACGCAGACCTAAACTACATGGGAAACCTAACCTTACCAGATGTAGCAGCAGAGGGGCCATGATTCCTAGCAGACTTGGACCACAGCTCCTCCTTGCCTTACATCTGGAGAAACAAAACAAGCATAGACATATTAGCATTGCAAATATGCCTCTGGGTCATAAATCATCAATTTATGAATCATACATGTGCAGGAGAGTCTCAGAGTGATTTGAAGGGGATTTTTTTTTTAATTCTTATTATTTTTGGGGGGGTTATTTTGTTTTGCTGGAACCCAAGAAGCCCAGATGTGTCAGGTCTCAGTCTCAGCCTGAATGACACTCTTTCTTCCAGGTACAACAGACGAGTGGGCGACACTGAGCTGACCTTTTCGTCGCCCGTGACATCGTTTGACACCCGATACGTGCACAAAGGTCAAGGGCGAAGGCAAAAAAAAAAAAAAAAAATGGGGAAGGGGGGGGTTAGATGATCTGATCTGAGGAGAATTTGCCGGCAAATTTTCACGATAGGAGGGGACAGCGGAAGCGAAACCTGACACAGCAAAAGGAATAAAAGCTTTAATCAGAGTGGGTGGAAAAGGTCAGTTTCAGCACGAACTGAAGTTACAAACGCGGACACGGGATTTATGCCCTCATGTGAAACTTAAACTTCATTTACAAACAGCGAGACGAGAAGTAAGAAAGATGTAAATAACACAACGAATGAAACCAAATAACTGAGAAATTAACAAGAGGGACAAAGTGACCAGGGTCAGAAGCATTAATTCATCTCGATCTGCGCACAGACACTGTTTACAAACACAAGCATGCTCGTCATCTAAAATCCATCCTCATGTGTATATTGCGATCTGCCAAAACACCAAGTGGATTATGAGCACTCTGATGAGAGCCGACCACTTATCTCTCTGGACCAGAAAACAGGACAAGTCTAAGTGCAGTTTAGCGTGCCTGATCTGAAAACTTGTCCACATCTTTAGAGGAATCATTTGTTATGGTTAAGATGGAATTCCTCAAATATTTAAAGCTTGGCTCCTTTGGCAGAAAGCAGAGGCTGACTGATATCTGAGGGGAATTATAAAGCTTTCTTGTTTCACATGCAGGAACCCACCCTTAACCTTGGAAGACGGAGCATTTTGGTAATGTTAGAAGTTAAATTCTACCAAATGGCTTCTAGCAGGATCTGTTTGGTCTTGCAACGTAATGGAAACTCAGCGGTGAAGACCATGTTTGCGTGTCATGTACCTGATTCCTCAAAGACTGTGCTGACGGAGATTTTTAATGAAAATTAGGATCTCTGGTTTCTGATTTTTATGGACAGAGCAGGTATCAAATCCCAGTCCGGTATGGGAATTATGAAAATACATCTTAAGGTGTGCTGTAAAATGAAAAATTTGCAAGTCTGGGTAGACCTTGAGAAAAACGGGAAAGCATTTTCTGCTGACTTTTAACCACAAAATTCTTACCAGCACTCAGACAAATGCTGTAAATCCCAAGCAGCAGAAACCATCCCACTTCTGGATTGGAGCTCATCCAGGAAGTGCGTTTTGTTGCAGTTCCTCGACAGACCACTAGGTGCTGGCTCCAAAACAGATCACATGGGAGATTGAAGGTTAGCCTGTTTCTCGCGAAATGTCTTGAGCCCCGCCCATTCACCGACATTTACACCTGTACAGAACATACTGAACCATTCCGGGGGGCGGGACGGGCTTTATGTGACGGCTCGTACAGACCGTACAAGAGCCACTATCCACAACAAACTATAAATGGAGAAGATGTTCAAAGCAGCTCTCGTCTCTGTTTTGAATGGCCAGAACAACATCAACTCAAGATCAAGATTAACTTTATTATCCCCCAGGGTGAAATCTGTGTTGCAGTCAGCTGTGAGAAGCAAATTACATCATGGTCATAACAGCATACATCATACGTACAGGACAGATTAGGACAAGGGAGGAAAAGAAAAAAACACTCACTTTGAACTATTGAGGAGAACCATGAGTTTATGAACCTGTTGGTCCAACATCTTAGTACGTTGTATCTGCCGATGACATCATCAGACAGTGTTTTCGTTTTCTTCAGGTCATTCAGATTATCCACTGTCACACCTGCAACCTTGCCACTTACTCTGAAGATTAAGAAGCCTGTTTTAGTTTTATTTGAAAGCTAATTAAACTATACCAGTAGATTGATACATCTGGACAGATGTAGAGTCTGAAAATGAGCCATGGGACCTCCTCATCCAGGAGGCGGGTCCAATTGTTGCTTCTCAAACTGTGGCTGCAGTTGGTTAGCACTAAAACCAATCAGAACATTAAACAATGTGATGTATTCAAAGAACCACAAACTAGTCAATTAAAGAGTGTTGTGGAGAGACGCCAATATATTGAAAATGGAATCCAACGATTGTTTCTGTTTTTGCAAGGAGAGACTGATCCGACTGATCTGATTGGCTCCCCAAGAGTTGTGGGTGTAATTAATGAGCTTCAGCTGAAGTTTTCTAGACGGACCTGCTGAGAAAATGCAAACTTGCTCGCAGTACGTCTACATTTCTAGGCAACGATACCAGCAGACAAATGACGAATTTATCACAGATTTGGTAAAACATTTTCATGAAAGTGATGACGAAGTGATGACGAAGCGTGGAGTAAAAACACAGACCCTGATGTACCTTTCTTGCATCTGTCAGTGGCTCAAAGGTCAACGGAGGGATAACTGCAGGATTCTTCCCAAAATCTACCATCATCTCTTCAGTTTTAGCCACATTCACTTTTTTAGAAAAGAATGATTGCACCAGTCTAAAACTTGGGTCGTCATGGATCACGAGTGACAGAAAAATCAGTCGTCAGCAAACTTGATCATGTGATGTCCTTGATGATGACTCTAGCATATGAAACAAATGAAAGTGGTGATAAAACGCAACCCTGAGGTGCTCCACTGGTTGATAAAAGAATATTTGATAAAACACCATTGATGTTCTCACACTGAGACCTTTCAGTTAAAAAAAAAATCCAACAGCCAGCACAGAAGACAAAGATCAATGCTGTGGTTCATCTTCAATCTTTGTGCTAAAATATGAGGCTGAATGCAATTAAAATCCAGAGAAAAGTCAATAAAAAGCAACTAAAGCGCTAATTATGTAGCCTTCTCCAAGTGTGGCAAGCTCATATTTAATAAGGTGTTAATAGAAGCATCAACACCTCAGCTGGAGCTGTAGGCGAATTAGAGTGGGTCCAAATGTGCCCCCAGAAGCGTATCTTTCACCAGTCTGCTAAAGGTTTTCATTACTAATGAAGTCAGGGCTACAGGCTTACAGCCATTCAGTGTCTTGGATGCATTGTTTTTTGGCCCTTTAGGGGTGGAGTGGCACCGAAAAGCTAAAACAAAAGATGTTTGCCAACTGTTCGGCACAGCTCTGAAGAATCTGACTTTTTTTCTCTTTAATGCCCAAAAAAGTGTCACTACCGTCTCTGCTCAGGCTGAAACCATAAAAAATGTTGTTCTGAAAATCTGCAAGCTCCTCAGGAAAATCATGGACATTAAAACAATTATCTTCATTCATCACATGCCTTGTTTCTTTGATTGGTTTTCTCCAAGCAGAAACCATCCCACACATTCAGGAAGTAGGTATTGTTGCAGTTCCTCCACTGACCACCAGGTGCTGGCTCCAAAACAGAGCAAATCCCCATTTTCCTCCATGTTAAAAGGTCCAACTTTGCAGCAGAATTAAATACATTTGCAGCGTGGTTCGAAAAATGTATTTAGTTTCATCTGCAGTTGTGGGTGGATTTATTTTTTATTTTTTGCACCACATCAGATGCATTTATGTTAAGCAATAAAAATGACCGATCAGATGCCTCAACAGCCAATGGTTATATCTAATGGTCTCCACTGGTATTTCCCCTGGAAGTTAAAGTCAAAACCACAGAAACCTGATTCTTTGTATCAAACAGGAAAAGCATGAGGATGGCTGGCCAGACTTGTCCCAAGTTACTTTGGGTGTTTTTTGCTGATAGTAGGGACAGGAGAACGTAAAGGTCTCTGTTCAAATGAAGCTGAAAAACTCCTTTGTTCTGCTTTAAGAAAACAGGGAACAAAACTATTCTCAACATTTGTTGTTTTTCCTTTGAGTTTTCATCCATGAAGTCAAGTTTGTAATAAAAATCTATTTCCAGTTTATTACAAATAAATGTATCTTAAGTCAGGCAGGCCTGTGGATTCTTGCAAAGTTGTTTGTTTCGGTTTTTACGAGCAAATCTTTTCTAGAAACTCCTAATTTCCTTCTCTCTCTGTCTTATATACAGTTGTGATCAAAAGACTTACATGCATCTCCAGTCTTGTTCTATCAGTTTATTTTTTTCAGACTTAGGCCAAAACAAATCAAAACTTTGACCCATTATTGACCAGAAATCCATGAATATTGATCTTAAATAGTAAGTAGTGTAACCTCCCCATACAGATGTTAATTAGGCTTCTACTCCATTGAAGTTTACCCAGATTCCTTCTGTTTGTTTCCTGAGAGGCTGGAAAATGAATATGTCAGTAAAACATAAAGAGCAGGGGTGCCTGAGACTTTTGGACAGCATTATATATCAGCTCTGTGGTTTGTAAGTGAACTACCAGCTGTTTAGATGAACTTTCCACAACATTTGCGGTCATGTAAGACATGATTTGACACATAAAGAAGGGAGGGAAAAGTCCAAATAATAGTTTAGTTTTCTTAATCCTGGGAATAAAGGCACTCTGCAGCCGCCTCCAGGAGCATCGCCGCCTATCTCGCAGATCTGGAGGCGTGCCAGCCCCCGCCCTGTGAAATCATCATCGCAGCGCACGGAGTTGACAAGTGCGCCTCCCCCTCCACACGCTGTCTGACATAGGAGCCATCGTTAAAGGCTTCGTCTCCTTGCAGTTTTTTAAAAGTCAAGCTCAAAGCCACAGATTATACATTCTGCTCACATAACCTGCAGAGAGAGAGCCACGGAGGGAGCCAGCCTCTTGATTTTTCTCTCCCGGAGACGAAGCGCTCGCGCGTAATCGGGACCTGACATCACACAAGAGGGGAGAGACACCGGCTGCCTCATGATTTCATATATATCTCTTCATATAAATTATTTCTGACTCTTTGAGGTTGTGGTGGAAGGGAGGTGGAGTGAATTTTGGAAGCATCGGATGCGGTGACATTTAAGACTTGAGTGCGCAAGGCACCTGTGGATGCAGCAGACACCCCCCTGATGTTCGGACTCAAACCTCTTCCAAGCAAAGGATTTAGCATTATTATCAGTTGATAATCGTTTTTCATCCAAGCAACCCCTGCACGTTTGATTCCCAGAGGAGAAAAGCGCACCATGCTGCTGAGCGCCTCCTTCCTGATGCTTCCCCTGCTGAGCTTCACCGGCTGCGGCTCGTCGTATGTGCCGTGCGAGCCGTGCGACCCCAAGGCCAAGTCCATGTGCCCGCCGGTGCCGGTGGGCTGCCAGCTGGTCAAGGAGCCCGGCTGCGGCTGCTGCCTGACGTGCGCGCTCGAGGACGGCCAGGCGTGCGGCGTGTACACCGAGCCGTGCATGCGCGGGCTCCGGTGCCTGCCCAAGAACGGCGAGGAGAAGCCGCTGCACGCGCTCCTGCACGGGCGGGGCGTGTGCAAGAACGAGAAGTTGTTTAAACTGCTGTATCCATCAAAAGGTAGGCCTGCAGAGAGATGACTGATTAAGATCACCGCGGCTGCTCGTGCGTGAACCTCAAGTGGGGCATCAATTAACTGAATTTATTGAGTCATTAAATGGTGGCTCTGTCTTTCTTTTTTTTTCTTTTTGGTTCTTTTACTCTTTTTCAGTTCTAGAGCTATTCATTTTCTATTTAATAGCAGGAGCTAAAGGGCTGGGTGCATTTTTTAAATGCAGGAATTTCAACTAAGAAAACACAAATTAATTTGCATCTTGTCATCAAACTGTTGTGCATGCTGCTCCATTTTCTGTCATTCCGATGCCCAGGTTGTACTCAGCCGATACTTTCTGCATGCTTTAGTTTTAATATTTTCTTTTGTCACTACTTGGTGGGGGTACTGTTGAGTATGTGCAGAACATCCAGTTGAACATCCTGGAATCAGCTTATGTTAACTTAACTGAACTAAAGTGTGGATGTTTTACCCTGACACTGCACTATTTATTTATTTAAAAATACATTAAACATGTGGCCCTGTGATGGACCGGGAACCTGTGTAGGGTGTACTCTCCAGCAGATCGCCACTACCCCCCTGCACAGGAAGAAGCAGGCATAGATGACGGATGGATGGATGGATGGATGGAGAGAAAAAATGCACTTCTCATAGTTGGACAACACTTAGATAAGAGATAACTGAAGATTGAAGTTGAGCTAATTCCTGCATGCAAACCTTCACCCTTTCCTTCTCGAAGGCCATAGCTCAACTAAACTATGGGTGTAGGTTTACTCCTATTTCATTGGGACGAAGGTGTTTTCATGCATTTTAAAACCGTTTCATTCCATTTCATTTATTTCATTTACTTATTTTTACTAATGTTATGTGAATTCACATCACCACACTAAAATAAATGAGATGGTTAGTAATTATTATAATGTATTTCATGAACAAAAAAAAAGTATGGGAACCCCTTTGAATTCACTGGTTTTGTTGCCATTAAATGGGATTTGATCTTCATCTAAGTCATCATGAAAGGAAAAAAATAACAAAACCTGACTCCTCTGAGCAGACTTTTGAACTTTGCGTAGGTGGAAGTTAAAGTTGTGCATGTCATCATTTGTTTGTTGTGGTGACTTTGATGAATATCAGGTGACATTTAGTGGTAAATGAATGCAGAAAGCCAGTAAATATTAACATGCTTTTTCACACTGCTGACATATGATGTATGTGTCGCACACAAAGGGCTGAAGTTAAATGGACTGGCCTTGTTTATCTGACACCTGATCCAGCCATGAAGACAATATCAGGCCCAATGTCACATATTAATATCAGATTGGTGACTCCCTACTAGAAAAGGTGATTTTGAAGCATCTCTCCTCAGACACCTGTCATCATCGATGCACGCGACTCAGAAACCATCATGCTCCGTGGCCCCGTGAACTCTGTCGATAGCTGGCGCGATCAGCCTGTCATCTGGGTTTTTGAAAGGCCCCTGTGAGGCCTGTGAGCTGTAAATCAGTAGGTTTCCTGTGAGTGGCCCATCGCCTTGGGGCCACCCAGACGACATGAAACAAGGGAGAAGATTACAGGTGGTGCTCCGCGAGGCTCCTCATTGGCTCCCTTTGAATGGCAGTTTGGGGACAGAGTCATTGTGTCTGCAGGGGGACAGCTTTGTGGGGAGGGAGGGGGGAGGGGTTTGGCCTCACTGCCTTTAAGGTGTGAAATCATATTTTACCCCGTCTCCTGCCTCCCTCCCCCTCCCCCTGCACTTTTTTCCCCGCTTTTATCTTTTGTGAGTCTCCTGCATCTACTTTTCCTCATCCATCACTTGTGCCTTTTCCCACACCTGACCCACCTTTTTTTGTCTCCTCCATTCTCTCCCACCACACAGCCTCTTCTCCTCTTTCCCCACCTGGCCACCGTCCCTCTTCATCTTTTCCAGACCCATTCTTCTCGTACCCTCCATTCCCACATTCACCCTTTTTTCCTCCTCTGTCTAACGCTTGGGTTTTTCCTGCAGGCTGGCGTTTCAGCGCTGCAGCGGCACTGTGGAAAGATAAATAATCTTGCTGGCTGCGTTCAACCTCAGAAGGCTGAGCCAACGAACCGCAGATTCTTCTGACCAAGTAACAAAAGAAAGGAGATAAGGAAGGAGGAAACACTGGCATGTTTCAATAGAAACTTATCTGATAAGTTTGATACCTTGCTAAAAGAAATTGGCATTTAAACTATCCTTTGAATGATAAGAACCCCCCCCCCCCCCCTTTTTTTTTCTTCTCCTGCCAATCCACATAAATGCTTTTGGCTGCATTCGTCCAGCCGAGATCATTTCAGCCATTAGCAGCTTTGCATCAGAGTAATTGCGTCCAAATAAACTCCAATCATCTCCCCTTCCCTGTAACTGCCTTTCCCACACAATCCCCTTCTCTTTCTCTCACCGCTCTTTGTTCAGCCTCTTCATCAGCCCCCCCCCCTCCTCTCCTCCTCTGCGTCTCAGCGCTGCCGGCAGGCCCAGGCTGTGCAGTGATTCAGCAGAATGCAGGCTGAGCGTGGGCTTTCCGACCCCCCATCTGTCCACACGTCAGCCAGCTTCTCCATTAGCTCCTGCTGGGCGTTCTGTCAGCGCAGAAATTAAACAAAAACCCCAAAATGCACACCGAGGAATACATCCTGAAAATTATAGGCGTTTGGAAACATCTCCAAATTGAGCCAAAGGGGATGTGTGCACACCACAATGCATGTTTGAATGTTTTTAACTGCCTCGAACTGTCATTCAAATCTAAATTAAGGCTCAAACTAGGAAAATTTAGCTGCGGCATTTGCAAGCGCACTTAGCACATTTATTCTCATTTTCCAGCTGTGGCAAAGAGGAAACTCTTTGGGGAAAATAATCAGGAGGAAATGAGTTTTTCCTTTTTTCTTTCTTGGTGATTAATTTCTGCAGGGAGCTAGATCTCCAGGATGTCCAACAAGCTGAAGAATGAAAGATCAGTTAGCACAGGTCAGATTAGAGCAGCTCGAGGATTAGCAAGTGAAGACTTGATTGGACTCACACTGGCTCAGCTTTCTCTGGAGGGGGAAAAAAAAAATCTGTGTCAGCAGGAAACTGAAGGGAATCTCTTTTTTTTCTTTTGGGATCCTGTTATTAAGGGAAAAGATGGATGACATCATTGTGATCATCATCATCAGTGTGGTTGGAGGGGGCTTGGGAGGTTTTAAGCGTCATTTGCAACGAGGCCATGACCTTTTTTTTCACCACTCAGTTAGCTTAGTAGCTTAGCGATCACGTCAGTGCAGAAGCGGAGGGGGTTTATGTGACGAATGTGCAATCTGCCAAAATGAAACAGAAGCAAATGCGTGACACAGCAGTGCAAATAGGCCAGCTGCCGCTTAGGAAACATACCAGGCTAATGCATTTTTAAGGCTATAAACTAAAGGAAAAAAGAAATGTCAGCCTAAAGTGCTTTTGGGAAAAGAACGCTGCAGCTGCTAGTTGTGAGCTCAGAATCATTGTTGTGGTTACGTGAATAAAGAGTTGAGCAAAACCCCGAAATGTTAGTATGTCACTAACTGGTAAATATCATCGAGCTCACTTGTCAAACTCACGGTCGGCGGACCAAATCTGGACTTTTTTTTATCCGGCCTGTGAAACCGTGCAAAGGCAACCACAAATTTTTTTAAGCTAATTTTTCAGTTAAGACTTAACAGTTTTGTGACATTTGTGATCGTCTTTAGTTTATCCAGAAAAAAATTTTTCTTTTTTTTTATTTGTGATTTTTAGCAAAGTTTTATAATAGAGGTCAGTTTTTATTAAATAAAGATGTGATATGGTGAAATTTGATCAAATTAGTATTTTTACACGTTGTTTTTTTTTTATCTGCGATTATAAAAGAAAGATTTACTACTGTAGTACGAAAGCCTGAATTTATTATAAAAGTGGCAAATTTTGTGAAATTATAGACTTTACAATAGAAATTAGCTTAAAAAAAAATTAGAGCCAAGTCCAGGAACTAGTTGGAAACCTGACAACATTTCCAGAGCGCCTGTTCATGTTCGCCGTTGTTATTTATTTTCAGCCGCTCAAACAGGTACAACTGCAGCTGCTGGTGCTCTTGATTCTGGCCTGTCTTCAAACTGTCTCATGAAAGCAACAGAAAAATGCTTTGAAGTCCCGCTCACACAGGACTAATATTACACCTCTGGACGTCCGAGTTGCGCATAAGAATTAGTATCACTGGTTATTTTAATCTCACCATGCCTGTAATTTGAAATGCCCCTGTACAAATGACCAACATTTCAACAACAAAGGCAGCACTCTTTGATAATAGTAATTCTGTGTAAATCTTGGTGCAATCTTGGCGTCCAGAAATCGGTTGTTAAAATGTGCTGAATGACATTCTTTGGTGTCATGCTGTTGGCGGTATTGGCGTCGCAAGAAAGAGGAACAACAAAAATGTTTAGAAGAAGACACATTAAGCCTTAAAATACTTCACAGAGCATGCATTTTGGTGGAAACTTTTTGACTGTAAACTGTTTGTTAAAAAGAAAACTAATGAGGGACCCCTTTTCCTTTTGTGTGTTTTTGCATTCCCAAACAAACGGACAATCTCACGATGACGCATCGCAGAGCCAGCAGAAACCAAGGTGCCCTTATATGGAGATCCCATCAGCACTCTGAAGGCCCAAGCCATGAAGCAGGCCAGGAACCGCAAGAAGCAGCTGGCCAGGCCGGGACACAGCAGTAACCGAGATTTCTCATCGCCTAGCCTGGATAAACTCGAGCCTGAATTTGTAAGTAGGCGTAGTGATTATGGAGATGAATCAAGATCCATATTTGGTTTGCATGAACGCGCCTTTGCTTGACCTTGAATCAGAAAAAAAGTTCCTCTGGTGGTCACTGAAGCTCTCAGTTCTGCCTTTGCTCTCACAGGGACCCTGCAGAAGAAGGCTAGATAACCTGATTCAAAGCATGAAGGACACTTCTCGGGTCTTGGCACTCTCCCTGTATATCCCCAACTGTGACAAGAAGGGTTTCTTCAAGCGCAAGCAGGTTGGGATGCATTTCTTTGTGATGTTCTTCATCAGTTATCTAAAGAGTGAAACCGCTTTCCAGCCACTCCACCTCATTCTAACCTCTCTCTGCATGCAGTGTAAGCCATCTCGGGGTCGGAAACGGGGCATCTGCTGGTGCGTGGACCGCTTCGGCGGTAAAATCCCCGGCATCAGCTACGCCGGCGGAGACCTGCAGTGCAAAGATCTCGACAGTAGCAGCAACAGCAACGAATGAAAACCAACCACTTTCTTCTTAAAACCTGCCAATCAAGCTACCACACCTTTTTTTTTTGACTGACAATCAAGAGAATACAGCACAAATGCTTTTTTTTTATGGCCACGTGATGGACTGCGTTGTTGGTTTGTTTCTAAGCGAAGCCAAACTGAAAAGGTTGTTGAAGTGAAAATCTTGACGTATAAGTCTTAATCGTGGCTCTACACTCACTCTGTAATAAGAGGTTAGCTATCAACTCGACTCTTTATATCTTAGGTAGTAGAGAAATATACTTATATATTTGTTTAATTCTGGTAACATGATGTGTCTTAAGTGTATTGCTAAATTTACTCCAAAAAAAGTCTGACAAGACATATTTTAAATGTGGCTAGGTACTGTATCAATGCTTTTCAGATGTTTGCCCGGGTGATTTTAAACAGCGAAGGTGGCCATGTAGAAATACTTTGTCAATTTTGGTGTCTAAATTTTGGGCCTTTTTATGGTGTAATGTAAACTTTTTGGGGCAGATGTTTTGCTACATCTGTCGGAGATTAGGAACACTGAATTTCCTCTTGGTCACAAGAAGTCACATTTCGGCAACAGTTGGTGGTCAACCCTGACAATACTGGTGGGGGGGGGGGGGGGGGGGGGGGGGGGGGGGGGGGGGGGGGGGGGGGGGGGGGGGGGGGGGGGGGGGGGGGG
>JBAMYA010000012.1:3550032-3566656 GCA_037176975.1 Arrhamphus sclerolepis | reverse complement strand
CTATACCCGCTATTTCCTGTTCAGGGTCACGGGGGTCTGCTGGAGCCTATCCCAGCTCACTTTGGGCAAAAGGCAGGTGTCCACCCTGGACAGTTTTTAAAACAATAAAATAAAATTAAAGATGGACTTAACCACTGATATAATCTCTTTGAGTTTATAAGAGTTGGTATCGCCATCTTGTGGTCAATAGAGACAATGCACAGTCACAGCAGCCTACCCCTAATTAAGCAACTATTTAATTTTGGGGACCCCTATTGGTCATTTAAGGAACTGCACTTCTGTGTTTCCTTCAAAACAGGCAAAACTTCACTTATTTTATAAGTTTCAGTATTTTTTAAACATATTTAGAGGTAAAAATGACCATGTGAATAACTGCAGTTTATTTATTTTTTTCTCCAAAGTTGGCTTCATTTTTCAGACCCTCAGGCTTCAACTTGGACTAAACACCAGGACTGAAGGGCAAAGGCAACACTTCAGTCTAGCACGCAATAATGAAGCTGGTAAAATGATGAGAACTTGTCAACTTTCAGAACAATCAGTTCTGAAAGGGTAGGGTCAACTCCAACATCAAAAAAAAAAAAAAAAAAGAAAAAGAAAAAATAAATCGCCATTCTTCAGACAAGTGGAGCAAACAGAGCAAAAGCCCATCATGTTCAGCTTGACTTGTTGTTTCTGACAACAGAACACACTGCAGCATTCAGAAAGAGGGAGTGGAAGAGGAGTGTCTCTCCAAACCAGCTGATTTTAGATGAAAAAAAAAAAGAAAAATCCTGCATGACGCAAATTCCTCACATAGCTCAGCTTAGCTCGATTTTGCTGCAAGGAATAATATTTCAAAAACCAAATAAACATGCCAAGACACAATTTCTTTTTGCTGATTCTTTGCAGGAGATCATTTATTTGGGCTTCAACGGACACCCGGATGAAATTAAGGGAAATAAGCGAAAAAGCCGCGGAGAAGGTCAAATGCTTGCCCGTGACAGTTCAAAGCTGTAAAGTGCCAACTTGTAAAATGAAGTGTGTGCTCCAGCGGTGGCGGTGGACTGAATGGGCACCCTGTGAGCCCAGCAAGAGGTAAATTTGGAATCCGGTTGAATATAACGATAACAAAAAGTCTAAGGGAGAACGGGAGAAAGGAAATTCCAAACGAAGCAATAACAAGTTGCTGGCGCCTTTCACCATCAGATAGATGTGATGTTGCTCCTGGAATGACGCTCCACTGTTCCCTCTGAGGTAAAGGAGCAAAAGTCAACTGAAACCAGTCGTGTCCCTTGCATTGTGCAGACAAACACTCGCGCACACTTGGTACACCAGGGGGGCCTTTTTGTTTTCGCCATCTTACACAATCCGCACTACCTCCATTCCCTTTTCTTTCTACGGAAACCTGACACGTTCACTCGAGTACCCAGCCTGTAAACACACACACATGAATGCACAATGTTTAACAAAGGCCCCGCTGCTGAATGTAAGCCCACACATATGAACTCGGAGGGTCAAGACCCCACTTTTAGGGGGCACTAGGCCTCTGTAGTACAAGCCGCTGCGCAGCAGTGAGCTGGGGATCAGCAGTGCCAACAGAGCAGTAGGCCTCCTATCCAGTCTACTGCTTGACTTAATCCTCAGACAATGGTCTGAGAGGCTTCCTCTCTGTATCTGATCCATGTCAGATTCCCAGGTGGCACGTAGGCCAGAGGTTTTCCAGATTCTGGTCAACTAAGCAAATGGCAGACTTGGCCAGATCGTGAAGAGGGGAACGGCTTAAATAAGTAGAGACGCAAGCGCACTTTTCATCATCGCTGTTTCGTCGTCAGAATTAAGGCTTCTGAGATGTTTACTGGCTCCGACTTGATTGACTTTAGATTAATCACAATTAAGTTTGCACATCATGTGAAAGGTATATGCAGTGTTTCCTCTCGGATTTTTTTCAGTCGCGGGCGCAGGCTCTCCGGGGAGCCATGGTGGCGTAAACAAATGACACTTCATTCCAGATTCTACTTTTACAACCTATTTAAGGCCAGTTGAAAATGGCTGAATGTAAAATAAAAGTTTAATAAACAAATAAACCAATAAAATGAAATAAATATTATTTATTAGTTGGTACCGGGCCCAGTTAACTTAAGCTGCAGATATGTTACGCAACGTTAGCTGGCCATCAATATTTTGCAAATTAACCCTTTCAGATCCATAATAATATCAGTGCACCTGGTCCTTATTCTCTGTTTTGATCAATAAATGTCTCAAAAAATGTCTTTTCAGTGAATTCTTTTTCTCAGGATGAATTCAACTTTCAAAATCTCTCAAATTCTCATTTATATATATTATAGATGCTTTAAACTGTGTGGAATAAAAAAAAATTAAAAAAGGAACTGAATTTTTGTCTAAACACTGTAGATGACCAGATCCAAAGCTTTTGAGACGCCAAAAATTAAATTTAAACTATAATACAACAGCACAAGCAGTTTTATTTGCCTGGACCTTTTGAATTCATTCACTTCTTGATAAAAAGCCCAAAAAATGTTTGTTTTGGGTTAGTTGGTTGTGCTTTCACATAATACTTAGAGCACCTCTGAGTCAAAAGGACTCCAGGTGCTGGTGAGAGGGGGGTTGACCTCTCAGCTTGCCTTGGCCAGAAGCAAAAAGACCCTCAAAACATCCATATTAATATATAATATATAATATAATACATGTTATTTACAACAAAGAAAACACCACTAAAACACCTCTATTAGCACTCTCTCACTCATTCTCTGTCTCGTCTCTCTAACCCTGTTGAACAACTCAACACAGCGTGGGGACCACTGCCACTACCGTAATGTATCTACTTCTAAATATCAGCACAAAGCTGCACTTCTCAGCTTTTAGAATCCGGTTGAAGAGTTATGGTAACTTAAAAAAAGCACGTAATTTCCTGTCGCCAGTGACAGCTCCGGTTTGTAAAACCTATTAGAGTTATCTTTAGCTAATAAGTCTACTTTTTCTCAGGTACGTCGAAGCCCTATTTTCCAAGAGGACACTCCTCTGACTCTCACCTGGTGCCTGGGTGCCTGACGTGATGTCACTTTCAAGGTCGTGCTCTTGCTAGTAATTCAGGTCGTATTAGACTAGATAGATTATTCCCAAATAAATGTAGAGGAAACACTGGTATATGTTTTTTTTAAAAAGAGACAGTACAACGGCCTGTTTTTCAGCAAAGGTTTCAACAGTTCACTTGTCAAGACCTGTTTTTTTTTATAAGGGGCGGGGTCATCCCACTAAACTCCACCCACTTCTTCGATGAAGCGTGCCTTTTTAAGAATTTGTCCTACACTTTTAAGCTAGCCACTCCCTGATGCCAGGTTCCTGCAGTATGACCTTTACAGTCAGATTAAGTCACACATTGCACCCGTAGAGTGATATAATTTTTACTTCAATGATTTGAGTTATATTGTCCATGCTAACGTAACAGTTTAAATTTCATTTAAAGGAACACCTGATTACTTTTGGGGCATTTTTTTGGTCTAGTTTTAGTGGTGTCGAACTCTCACCCACCAGGTGAACCGAGAAGTCTGGATTCGATTCCTGGCTCCATCAGGATCGGCATCCAGAGTAAAAACCGGATTATGTGGATTTGGTTCAGTTCAATTCAACAAAGTTGTCTCAAGGTGCTATACTGAGAAACCCAGAGCATGACCCCCATGCGCATGGCAATAAAAAAACTCCCTCTTGGGAAGAAACCTTGAGCTCAATTATTTGGAGGGCCCTCCTGGTGATAACCAGCTGGGTAAAGGAAGACACATGGAGGAGGAGAGGCACAAAAATATACAAATATCTGATCTAAAACATATAAATATGTGGTGGTCGGAGGGTTGGACTGCAAGTCGGTAACACCAGCGGGCATCCCACAGTGGCATCTAGTGTACAGGTGCAGGTCAACGCCAGAATGGTCGGTTGGAAGGATCAAAGTGAGATGCTGTGGTGACCCCTAATGGGAGCAACGGAAAATAATGATGTCTAGTTTTTCTGGTCTCCCACAAAAACCACCCAAGTTAACTTTGGATTCTTCTCCGAGACATCTCATGCAACATCGGCAAATGGCTTTACGCCACCGTCACACATCAAAAATGACGAAAGTCGCTCACAAAGCTGCAGTGGGCATCATGGGAGCAGCGACCCAACGACATAATCAATGACTATCTTCTTTCCCTGTTCAGGGTCGCCACAGCAGAGCAATCTGCGTGATTGATTTGACACAAGCTCACTGCTTACTGCTTTCTAAGCTACCCAAGAACATAATAATTTAAAGGGAAAAAAAGGAACTACCATGCAAAAGACCAAGCAAGAGAAAGTCTTGGACTGTGTCCTAAAAACGACTTAAAAGAGGCCTTCTGAGCTACAAATGAACATTAAACAGATGTTTCCAGAGGTTCATTTGTGCTGCTTTTCCTTCAAACCTGTGTTTAAATACTCTGCAAGCATCCAATTTAAAGAGAGGTTACACTTTTCGCATTTCAGTATGTTTTCTCTTTTGTTTTTCCCCTGCTTTTGGTCTGTTAAAAAGGCTAAAACAACTTGCAAAGCATACAGCATCTCCATGTTTTTGGTGTGAATATGTGGCTATTCAGATTTGATTCTATGTCCATTGAAGTATAAATTAAACAACTGTTTTAAACCTGAATATAAAATCAAAGGTCTCACAAAAAAAATTGACTGTACCTCTTAGAAAAAAGGCAAAGGAAAGCAGAAAGAAAGAAAAAGAACAATTATCTGATTCTGGGAAAGAGGAAGCAAAACTGAACTATCCCTTTAAATTGTAGAAAAACTGATGTAGAAAAACTTTTATAAGTTAAAATCCTCTCAATTCCTGTCCTTAATCTGCTCCTGGGGTGTGAAATAGGTCATGTGCCACTTAAGAAGCTGACAAAAAGCCACTGTGTAGATTTACCGCACTCCATAATCCATTACAAGGTCTTGTGGGAATGTTTTCTAGAAACACAAACTCAGCAGAGTGCAGATATATTTACCTTCCAGGCTTTCTTGGCCCAACAACACTTTCTAAAAGCAGGTTTTACGCACATGCTCCAGCACGTATGCGCACATGGCGGCATCCAAGACCAGACATAGCTCAATACCGACAGCGCTGGATGAACTCGGGCTGAACAAGACCTTAACTAGGACAGGAACTTCGGCAAGCTCGGACATGCAATGCATGAAGAGCATCGCATGCAGCAAGCACCGACTATCGCTGTCAGCGCCCGGGAAAAGAGCCGCGCTAGCAGGACAGAGAGAAATCTACCAGACAAAGGTTCTAACACAGTTTTACTTCTGGAAAACCTTGGACCTCTGATGTTAGCTTTTCAGGAACATTGTCTTTTTCAGGTTAAAAAGAGACGAAGCCTTCAATTAAATAAAAGTTCCACAGTCTTAGATGGTGAAATGTTTTGGCCTGCAGAAGTGCTGTTGAGCTGTTTTTTTCTTTTCTTTTCTAAAAGAGGTTACTATTTTGTTCATGTGCAAGCCGGTGAGTCAATGCACATTCACAGACATGGTGTCACATTATTGATCGAGTGTAAAGATAACGCAGGCAAAAACAGGCAAGAGGAAGACTGCATGTTGGAGGAAATAAAACTTAACGGTGCAGATGTGAAACCTCCGAGAGAAGCATGAATTTCTACAGGGCAATTCCTGTCGCTTGATAGCTTTTTAAATGAAGCAAAAATGTAATAATTCCAAAATACAAACATTATTTGCTCATTGTTTTTATAAATCCCTGATTTTTCAGCTTTAATTGCTACTAAACTTTCAGTCAAATCAACTGAGATCAATCTTTTTAGGAACAATTAAGAGAGGTTTCACATGATTTATGATGAAAATCAGCTGATAGCAGTTCTGAAACTTCAGAGTGTTGTGATTGAGGGGAAACTATTAAAACTATAAAAATAGAAGATAAGAATCACATAAAGTATATAAAATCATACCTTAGTTGTTCAAAATGACCTGAGTTAAAGTCACTCTATGAAGCAATACCAATACTGACCATGTGGGGGCATTCGGATCTGCTGAACTGACCAAAAAAAAAACTAGAAAAGCCCTTGGAGAGCGCAGACCTCCGCCAGGCAGCACAGTTCCACATTATTGATGCTGCCATGTCCCGTATTTTTTTGCCAAGCGTTCAGAGCATTTATTGTGGAGATATATAGACATATCCTGAAAATGGTCCTATCTCGCAATGATAAAGAATCCTTTAAAAAATTCCTGGATCCAGGCAGTGGTCCGGATCACCTCCAAAATTTAATCATTTGTTCGCTGTCCCAATTTGGACATATCCTGAAATTTTGATGAAAATCCATCAATAACTTTTTGAGTTATGTTGCAAACAAAGAAACAAACAGACAAAGGAACGCTGGCAAAAACATAACCTCCTAGACGGAGGTAAGAACACTGTGTGACTACATCTTACCACTTTAACCCACTAGAAGGATGAAACAAAATCATTTTTTTAACCAAAATGTTTGCTGCTGTAATTTTATGTCAAAATGTTGCACAAAGTTGATTTCCAAAAAAATATGAAATGAAAACACTTTTTTGTGGTGGGGGGTGTCAATCTTGCAAAATTTTTAATTTTAAAAAAACAATTTGATTTTTTTTTGTTACAAAAAAAGTCTACTTTTTTAATTTGTGATTTTACAAGAAACTTAATGTTATATTAAGTTTCACTTTTATAAAGTTTGCAATTTCTGATAAAAATTCACTTTTTAATGAAAAAGATGTGATGCTGCAAAATTTAACATTTTTTGACAAAATTGTTGTTTTTTTTGTTTTTTTTATTTATAAATTTGCAATCATAAAAGACAAAAAGGGTGATTTTAGTACAAAAGCCTCAATTGTATTGCAAAAGTCACAAATTTTGAGAAATTCAAGATGATCTTTTTTGCACTAGCGGGAAATCTGACAACACAGCTGATTAACATAACTGGCCCTTTAACAGTAACGGCAATTTTTGAATTAAAAGTATGATAAAAAGTATAATTTAAGAAACCAATGGGCTTTAGTGTTAGAAAAATACAAAATCAAATGAATAACAGAAAATTATTATTTACTTGACAAAAATAAAATAAACAGGAAAATCTTGTGGGCAACACCAAGTACCCCATTCTTTGGTCTGGAACTTCCAGGTGCTTGTTAACACAATGTCAAAAAGGAAAGACATAAGCAAATGTATTAGATAAAGCTATTTCTGTTGCACACCAGCCTGAAAAAGTTTAGGGATTTGTTCACATGTGGTAAGTATTCAAGACTGTTGTTGTTTTGGAAACACCTAGAAGAAGTTTGGGCTGCTGAACCAAAAGAAAATGGAAGTGCAAAAATAAACAACATTGGACCAAAGGTTCTCCATCACGACATGAGAGCCAGGTAGAGTCATGGAGACAATAAGCTGAAGTTATTAAGTTCTTAAGTGTCATGTGGTTAAACGGTGTTTAGTGTTTGCACAAAAATAGATTTATTAATGATAAATACATAAATCTGTCATTATGTATTTAAAAAACACTGGCTTTACTGGTATTATTACATAAATCTTACTCTTGTTTCATTTACATTTGACTGACAAACATGCATCACATTAAGTTTATTTATAAATCTGTTATCCAAATGGTTCAAAGACAGTTTTTAGTCATTTCATGTCATGACAATATCTTAATCCGTCCCCCCGCCCCCCCCTTCCACCCCACTCCCCCTCCCAGTGTCAGTAGCATATCAGACAGTGTTTGCGCTGTCTTAAATCACCCTTGAGCAAAATGGAGGGAGGGAAGTTATTCTGGTTCTCAATAGGCACGAGGTGATTCTTGGCACAGATGCGCCTGAAGTCGACGCCTCGGGGAAAATGGCACAAATGCCCGTTTTCAGAGAAGCCCAGGATGGGACGGGAGGGGGATTATCTCGGAGCTATTTCAGTCCTGCGGGGTCGTCTAGACACCCCCGCAGGTACACAGGAATGCCCCTTGTGAGCTAACAATGTTTTTCCAGCCGCAAAAATGGCACAGGCAGTTTTTATCTGCCTTATTTTTTCCTCCTCGTAACGACTTTCTCCGCAGCAGAAAGGCGCTCCAGCTTTCCTTTGGTCATGATCAACATGTTAAACAGAATCAATAAGCAGCTGACGATATCTCACGGTGAAGTATTTGCACCGGTGAATTTGCTGAACAAGAAACTGGGCTCAGTTTGAGCCTTTTTGTTGTTTTCTTTTCTTTCTTTTTTTTTTAATCAACTTACTCTGTTGAGATCATTTGTGGTTTGACTCCAGTCAAAACAGCTAAACGGCCATCCAATCTGATTAAAGGAACCTTTATTTGGGTCCAGGTTTCCGAGGGAATGGAACTTCAAATGGTTCTGTGTGTAAACAGACAGGGTAGTGGGGAAACTTTTGGGCATTTAAAAAAGGAGAATCCAAGAATCTTTTTATTATTATTATCATTATTAGTATTATTATTATTTAATGAATCAAATCAAATAATTTGTATCATTAGAAACAAAGTTGAACAAGCTCATGGGCTCATATCTGATCATATCTGCTGGATGTATATGGAAGTATATAATGTAATCCACATGAAGTCACGGTATTTGGAGGTGAAATTTCAGATTATCTGTTCATCTTTGTGGTTTCGTATAAATCCCAGCTGTTGTCTTTTGGTCACCGTCCTCAAATTTCTAAATAACAGATTCCAAACACAGATAAGCGTGAAAACCTCCAGATACGCAAGAAGAAATGCCACTGCAGAGTACAAATATCTCAAACTCTTTTTAATCCACATCATCGCCATGGTTACCGCTGAAGGGATGGTAATTCTTTATTTTCTCAACCATCCATGTTGTCAGATTTTCCGTTGGTTCACAAAAAAAAAACCCAAAAAACTCAATGTCATAAACTTCACAAATGTTGGTACTTTCACCTTAAAATTGAGGTTTTTGTGGTAATATCACAAACATATCTTGAAAATCACAATTTAAAAAACTACTATGACTGTAAAATGATAAGTTTTACAAAACCGCATCTTTATTTTGAAAAAAAGTGTTGTTGTTTTTTATCATAAAATCAAATTTTTTTTAGGTTTATATTTCCTCAAAATGACTTGAAAAATCAGAAATTGAGGGGTTTTTTTCTAGGAAAAAGAAAATTTTGTTGTAAAATTGCAAATCTTGCAAGATTTAAAAAAAAAAAGTTCAATCACAATATTTTGACTTTTTAACTTAAAGTGACTTATTTTTTTAAAATAGAAACTTTTTGCAACATTTTGGCATAAAATTACAAGTTGTAAAATTGAACATTTTTCTACAACGTTAATGTTTTGTCCCAAAATCATGAATTCTCTGTTATAAAAAAATACATTTTAGAAAAGTGTTTTTTGCCCACATAGGGATAAAAATGCAGGTTAAATGTTACTGACTAATAATTTACTTTGGATGCAAACATTTGAGACACAAGTGGAATGTAATCAAATAACGGTGATGCCAAATATCAAATATGAAAAAGTGCAAAAAGAGAAAAAAAATAGTAATAAAAGACATTGTTAGCATTAGTGTTAACAAACCAGTTAAGCTCTTAATTGACCTATCGCAAACCCCGCCTCCAAAAGGCAGACTGGCATGAGAAACAGTGAGATCATCATGCAAGTCTGGTTGGCTTGTTGGACCTAGCAACAGTAACCAAGGGGGGGCGGGGTTTGCAATAGGTCAGTTCAATTCAACGTGAAAGGAAAACAGCAGGTTTTATTTTTAAAGGTAGGGTAAGCGATTTTTTTGTGGGTGTGCTCGCAGCCCATTTCCCAAGTACACTGTAAAAGCAACAAAGAAGGAAGGAAACAAATGGAGACTGTGCATTCTGCTCCCTAAATCGTAGCAAAGCTTGCTTCAGCAAATCACAAAAAGGGGGAGGGCCTGATCTTGTGCTAGTTCATACTGGGGCGTATTTTCTCGAGGAACGCTTGAGTGAGAAGCCAACCTTCTTTTTTCTGTTTCAGATATCAAGAGATGTGACTTCTGTGCATCCATCAGTCCATCATCTATCCCCACTGATTCCTATTCAGACTCACGGGGAGTCCCAGATGGTGGAAGGTTGGCCGTCCATGGCATCGCCACAAACATGGACTCCATTCAGAGATCCCTTTCCCTACCTTTGATGATAAGACATCATTTTGGATTAGATGGCAGCAAAATGCTTAAAAAGAACTGCGAGGTCTGAGATACAACACACACCTGATTTTTCAACCTTGATGTCACAGCTCTGTTCTGTTCTGTTGGAACTTGTCTTTGAATTTCAGTTTTTCAGCAGTTTTTATTGCCCCCCCCAGATGTCCTCAGCTTTCTTATCTAACCATGTCACCAGCTGTTGTCACTTTCTCATGTCCTCAGCACCCCTTCGTCTGTCTTGTCTGCCAGATTCTTATCGTTGTTGGTCGCCTGCATGATATCGGTCCTGTCTCGTCTTCGATGCCCAGTTTGGTGTTTTTGTTTGGAAATTGATTTTAAGCTGCATGCTTCAGCGGCACCTTTGCTTCGTTTTGGTTAAATTAAGTTTATTTATTTCTTCGTCTAGCTGCATTTGGGGTTTTTTCTTCAGACACCCCTTTTGATGGTTTTGCATTGAATCATTGTGTTGCAAAATTGATGTCAGGCAACTATAACATGTTCAACAATGCTTATACGGGGGCTGGAGGAGCTTGAAGTAAAACAATGAATCCCCCCCCAATGAAAAGTTTCTAAACATATTTTAGTGGTAGTTCAACTCATAACAAGATAAGTTGCACTTCTGCCAAAGCCTGAGCACATCTGCATCGCCTGCATTTGGAATATGTAAGTTGTCGAGCAAGCAGCCCTCAGGAAGACACGCCTCCCAGCTGCCAATCAAAGTGTACAACTAGTTTTATGACTCGTCACAGCTTTTGCTAGCTGGAGTTAGCCAGACTCAATATAAGCTGAAGATATCTAATTTACAGCAACTCTACAACCGTCATGCCACTCTGTGGAAATACTACTTGTGACCACATGGAGGCAGCATATCAAAACAAAGTTCCCCTGGTGTCATACAGAAGGACAAAGTCGTCCAAAACATGCTGGACCATAACAACTCATTACATCGATGCTGCAGATCTACATGCCCCCTTGTGGTCAGTAGTGGTACTGCTACAGAGTAGTTTTACAGCAAAACAAGGGACTTTTTACGACATGAAAAAGATTCAGTTTAATTTGAATGAACATTGCTCACTTTTGTGATTGTGCAGCATGCACGGCATGTCCCACTCTAGCCTGATATATCACAGCGCGTCTGAAAACGAACCATTGAGCCTCCTCATCCTGAAGACGGGACCTCTCAAAACTGCCCCTGCATGCAGTCGGTTAGCGCTTCAACCAATCAGAGCAAAGAACAAAGCGATTCTAAGCAATCAAAACGATGCAAACGAGTCAACAGGAGAGTGCTGTGAAGAGCAGTTTGATACAAAGTTGTTGCTGTTTTTGCAAGCAGAATCTGAAAATAACACACCAATATTTTCAAAACAACACAACTGTCCGTTTCTGTCTCATGTTAGCTAACAGCTAATGTTTGACTGACAAACATAATCATGTTCAGATTATATCTTGAATAGCTTCCACCACAATCCTTAAGACACTGTCACGGAAGTTGTCTTTAACTGTGTTAAAGCCAATTGAAATTACTGTTGTTCAACATCTGCACCGCAACATCTCAGCTCTGTTGCCATGGCACTAAGCCCTCTCAGAGACGCATGACAAGGATAGACTGATCTGATTGGCTCCCCATGTGTAACTTCCTCCCTTCTTTTAACAGCTGAAGCACAGCGGGGACAATAATCTGCTAATTTTTTATTGTGTGTTTCATAATCTTCATAAAATCAGGCAAGTCCAGCACCAGTTCAGCTTCCGCATTGGGCACAATACGCAGGCTACCATTGTCTTACCCTCTCAGAAAAAGACACACTCAGGATGGGAGGATTTGTTGCTCTAAAACCTTTTGAAGCATTGATTGTTTCCTTCGAGATACGTTCATGACATCACAGATTAACTGAGCGCTGACAACAAGCTGGATGGCTCTTTCGCTCTTTTAGTCCAGAGCAAATGGTGTCCACAAAGAACTTCACTTTTTTCCAGTTTTCCACTTCACCTCAATCCATTTTAAATGAACTTTGGGCTACAAACAACATTAGCATGTCTGGATGTTGTTCACATATAGCATCTTCTTTCCACGATAAAGCATTAATCTGCATGTTTTTAGACAGCAAATGCAGTGATTTCGTTCCACATTTGTGCCTGTTTTTTATGCAGAAGGGCATCCAGTGTTGATTTTAGACCATATCCCAGGCGCACAGGGATTTCTCCAGATTCTTTGAATCTTCTGATCATGTCATGCACTGTATATGATGACTATTTAAGGTCTTTGATCATATTGAATAATGCAGTTGTTCACAGATTGGTGCCTTTTAAGTCTCAAGGACTTTTATAGCTCTTGTACCAACTTCTTTTTGCAGACATCTTAATATTTCGACATCCATGTTACTGGGATCCCCTTCTTCATTCGACTTGCAACCAAAAATGTGGCCCATAGTGATGCAGAGTGATTGGTTTTGCAACTAAATTGGTGACGTGAATGTTAGTAGATGCCTAATGAGTAGCTGTCACTCCAACAGTCGACTTAACCTCCTCAAGAACAGCAGACGCTGTCTTTAAAGCAAATGGAACCGTTGCATGAAATGACTGCAGTAAACTCACATGACTGCAATCAGAAGGATCAGAGGCCTTTATACCAACCATTACGATCCTTGTTTTGATCACCTTTTTTTGAAAACACTGGCCAGGAGAGTGCCTCTGATGTGAGGAATGCACTTTTTCTTCGCCATACATGACTACAAACCGCACGCCTTACTGTAATGCAGCAATCTGAAGGCGACATTTCAATCTGCCGCAGGAATCTACATGTTATTCTCAATTTAGAAGAGTTAACTGCCAACAGCTTGGTCAGAATTAAGTATTGTATTATTTTCAGTGTCTTGCTGTGGAATAAAATAGCAATCATGGGAAATTTCTTCTCCTCAGACTGCATGGCAGTATAATATACATTACTACAGTGTATGGACATAGTAATACACACCATGGCATCATTCTAATAACCTTCTGGAACGTCACAACCTCTATTTCCATTCAGAGTAATCTAAATTTGCTGTATAAAGTCTGCTGCAGCACATCCCAAAGATATTTCAGGCTCCCTGAGATGCTCTTTCACATTTTGAGCCCAATTAATTCTTAATAAAATCATCCTGGAATGGATCACGCGACCGTACGGGATTCCTTTCCCGAGGGAGATGGCTCACCACTGTCCACTGTCAGAAACAGAAACAGACAAACGTGTTTTTCCACGACCAGATCGTCGTTAAAGAAAGAAGTTCCTCCTCGCATCAGTTAGGGTTTGATTACTGTGGTACTTTTCCAGTGGGAGGCTAGAACATACTTTTTTTTGAATTTTAATAAATAAAGATCTTGCTGCCATTGCTGCCCGTTTGAGATCCAGTCCCACAGAACCAGCATCCCCAACAAGTTAATTCACCTATTGATCCTGTTTAGTGCCTGTTAACTGATCAGTGGCTGGAAGTCAATAAGTATAGGAGACATAGGATGTCAGGGTGTTGAGTGTTTGGAAACAAGGTTTCAAATCAGCTCCCGTGAATACAATCATTTAATTATTGTTTCATAAAAAAAAAGACTTTTCCTCTCTGCTATTTACAGATTAATTCCTGGAATCAAGGAGATGTAAAGGATGAAGGCCAGAACATTTGCTTTCAATGTTCCAGAAGCCCCTCTGAGCCGATTCCTATCAGGGATTTTCTTACTTCCTCTTTTTGCTGTGTGTCAGAGACTAATTTATTCAGGAAATCAAATCTGCATAGTGTCAAGCTGCGCCAAATGAAAGCAGGAGCGCAACCACTTGGAACATCTACGAAGTTATCTTACAAAACCAGAAGGCCAGAGTGTTTGATGGAGGTGATCCCGCAGTAATGCTCCCTGTTCGGAGGCTATTCAGCCTCAAAACTGATTTTAAAATCTCATCTTCCAGCCTTGAGAAGGGCCCTGCGCTTTACTTGGACCGCTCACTACAATGCTCCCTGCCCCTGTCTTTGTCAGAAATCGCTCTTCCATCTGTAGCACCGAGGCTTTTCTCCAAAAGAGCTCTCTACTTGCAGCTTTTGAGAGACGACCTCTAAGCTTTTACTGCCTGTTGGACACATCTAACTAATCCTCGAGACCTTTTCAGCCTGCAAGACGGAGCGTGGGCTGACCCAAACCTGAGAGCAACCTGAGAAAAAATGCAAAACAAGCCTTTACACGATGCGTCCAGTCTCTTGTTCTGCATTTATATAACGACACATTTCATTCCTGCTTTTTCTCGTTTCCTGAAAAGTAAAAAATGAATCATGGGGGTTGGCTATGAAGCCGGTGAACCGTTTTCATCCTATTATCAGTGTGCTGGCAGATAGAGTTTCAGAGTTTCAGAGCCAAAATAGACACTAGTCGGTCTGGAGGTAAATTCTGACAAAAGCACGCATTTGAACATGAGTAAACCCCCCACCCCGCCAAGGCTCACTGACTTGTGTGCAACTTTCAAAAATCAGCCAGTTAATTAGAGCTGTTTACTTTTCTTCTTCACCGTGACCTGTCCCTGTTTAAACACACGGGCCCCGCTGGCTCCAGGCCGCTTCATGCTCCATCATGACCCCCCACCGCCCCTGCACATCTATACGTCCGGCTCATTTTCCAAGCAGTTTATGCAAGTCCCTGTCAACAGCAATTTATAGTTACTGATGGTCAAAGCTTAAAGTCCGCTTTTCCAATCAGTGCAACATTCCTCCTCCTGCTGTCTCCCTGTTGCTTTCTCTCCGCTCCCCTGCAGAAATGTCAACATCAATATGACAATGTTTTCTCTGTCAATCCAAGTACAAATTCAGAGACTTTTGCAGGCTCTGTTGCAGTCTTTCTTCTCTTTTCTTTTCTTTTTTTTTGTTCTGGGAAAGACAGCTGCTTGGAGCACAGCTGAGATGAGATGTTGTTTCTTTTGTTTCTGCTGTATCACCACACAGAACAGCACCCTGCAACATAATTACAGAGACTGTGAAATTGCTCATCTCCATATGCAAATGAGCAATGAGGCCGAGTCAAGTCAGTAAGGAGGAAAACCTGATGGGAAGTGGATTTAAAGTGACTCTAAATTCCTTATAACCATTCAATGACCAATCTATTCATATGCATATGCATCATATATGCATCATGTGTCATTCAAATTACATGAAAAGCATGCAGTGGTGTTTTAATTTTGTAACCATCTATGGATTATTGTGCAATAAACGTGAAAATAGTCACTAGAACTTAACTAATGCTGACTTAGCAACGTAACTTCATTTGTTTTTACAATTTAATATATTTTTGCACTTTATACCTATTGTCATTCAGATGACATGAAAAGCATGCAGTGGTGTTTATATCACAACCATCCAGGGAATATTGTGCAATAAACAGGAAAATAGTCACTAGAACTTAACTGATGGTCCCTTCATGACAATGCAAAATGTCTACACTGCTGCTCAGGCTGCTGTCTAGACATTGTCATTAAAAATTGATTAAGGAAAACCATGTTTCCAGTGAACTGACTGACCGCTGGTTTGCTCCCGGTGCTCCTGGCTGTAAGTGGTCGTCTCCACGTCCACTTTGCGCCGGCACTGGCCCTGGCCCTGCACCAGTTGCTCCAGAGGAAGCTCCGAGTCGGGCGTCGGGTAGCACCGCAGACCGGTGGAGCACCTCGGGGTGTACACGCCGCACGTCTCGCCCTCCTGCCGGGCGCACACAGGGCAGCACCCGCAGCCCGGCTCGCGCACGATCTCCGCGCACGTCTCGGTGAGCTTCGGGCAGAGCGCCTGACGCTCCGCGGTGCAGCTCGGGCAGCGGAACACCATCTCGGCCAGGGAGGCTCCGCCGAGGGAGGCGGACAGGATCAGCAGGCTGCAGCCGGCGTACGACAGCATGGTTAGAGGCGCGAGGCTCCTGGTCATCATCACGGGCTGATCGAAGGGCGATCCCAAGTGAGAAGAGGGGAAGAAATGTGCACGCGAACAGGTGAAGCCGAGGACTGGGTGGTCTGCTGGGTCCTACAAATTCCCAGGTTTGCTCTCGGGGGCCACATGTGGGCTGCTATGTGCACAGATTTGGCACAATCCCGGTTATATGTCTATCCATTATTTTAAAAAAATTTTTTTGAAAAAGTGTATATTTCTTATGTCTCTTTAATTATTTTAGTCAGAGCAAATAAACTGAAGTTTATTGTGCACAACAGTTCTGTTGCTCATGAAGTGTTAATTACTTTCCCTCATGCTTTATCTTTTTTTTAACCACATGGTGTCTAATGAGACCACAGCTTAAGGTGAAGAGGTGCCACCGTTTAATCCACCAGCCCAGAACAAGATCAAAGCTGTGGCAAATTATGGCAAAAATCTCACATTTACTACATAATCTTCTTAGAAAGTGGAGGGGGGGGGGGGGGGGGGGGGGGGGGGGGGGGGGGGGGGGGGGGGGGGGGGGGGGGGGGGGGGGGGGGGGG
>JBAMYA010000012.1:3526566-3549932 GCA_037176975.1 Arrhamphus sclerolepis | reverse complement strand
GTTCTGTTAGTGAGTAATATATATATATATATATTTTTTTTTTAAATACTTTTAGAGTATGATTAAAAGAATATGATAAATTAACTCTGCTAAGTTTGTTTTAAGGTGTGAAGTCGGCCACCCAACACCACTCCATCTACCTTTTTATTACCTACTTCCAAGGTACATCAGTCAATCAACCAATCAAACCATCCAACCAGTCCGTCCATCCATTAATCATCCATCCATCAACCAATCAATTTGTCTGTCTGTCCATCAATCAGTCATACAGTCAGTCAATCCATCCGTCCACCAATCAATTTATCTATCTATACGTTCGTCCATCCATCAATCAATTCATCAATCAAACAACCAATCCATCTATCTGTACCAATCCAGCCATCAGCCAATCAACTTATCCATCCATCCATCCATCCATCAATCAACCAATGCATCCATCCATTAATCATCCATCCATCAACCAATCAATTTGTCACACAGTCAGTCCATCCATCCATCCTTCAATCAGTTCATCAAACAACCAATCCATCCATCAGTCCATTAATCTATCAGCCATCAGCCAGTCAACTTATCCATCCATCTGTTCATCCATCCATCCATCCATTAATCATCCATCTATCAACAAAGTTATCTGTCCATCCATCTATCAGTCTGTCAATCCATCCATCCATCCATCCATCTGCCAATCAATTTATCTACCCATCCGTCCGTCCATACTTCAGTCAGTTCATCAGTCAGTTCATCAACCAATCCATCTGTCCATTAATCTATCAGATAGTCAATTTATCTATCCATCCATTAATTCATCCATCCATCCATTAAATGGCGACTAAAAGAACAGAACAGTTAGACCTAATAACAAATCCCAAATACAGTCAGGTTTGAACATTAAACATGTATAAAATTAGCTTCAAAACATAAAAAAAACTATTTTAATTTTTTATTTAGATATATGTTTATTTCAAAACATCAGCATTATCAATGTCAGAGAAATAAAAAGAAAACAAACACTGGTCAGAAATGTGTCACAGCTCTAGCTGATAATAAATATTCTGAACATTAAAAATTATTCTAAATTTATAGGTTTTAAAGGTCCCCTAAAGTTTAAATACAGTTTTACCAAGGTATAGTTTAGTAAAAATAGTCTGCCATGTCAAATCAAAATGCACTGGACCTTTAATCCTGTTGTCACTTCCATACGTTAATTTCACAACTTAAATATCCAGCTGAAACACAATCCAATGTGAAAACCTGCAAAGTGTTTCGTAACACTCTATGGACTCGTTGGATCCTCCTCTAACATTAACAAAGACCAGCCCACTTTCTGCTGGACTCTGGAGGTCTGAACCTCCGTCTGAGGATCTTGTAACTTGTAGGATACGAAGAAGGAAAGTCATTATGTTTAAAGACTTATTTTTCTTCACTCCTGACTGTTTCTTGAACCTTGAGAAGTTTCAAGAAGCATTTTAGGCGACCTTTAAGTCTCCCCCAGTAGGTGACAGCAGCATGACAGGAGGAAGGTTATCCCACAACTTGTCCCGTGCAAACGTGCAAAAGCACGCTCGCTGAAGTTTTGAGGCAATGTATACATGTCTCGGAGTATTGGTCAGGAACTGAGTTGCAGCATTTTGCACTAGTTGAAGGCGTGCAAGGAGACAGTTGATATCAACAGAGGGTTACAATAATCCAGCCTGGAGCTGATAGAAGCATGGATGTCATGTGTATAATAATGTGACAATGGAGAAGCTGGGTAACACTACCTTGATCTGCGTCTGGAAAGTCACAAAACCTTGAAAATTCAAAGCGTCTTTAACTTTCCAAATTGCATTGGATGTCTTTGCATTTGCATTTTTAAGTAACTGACTAAATTTTATCATGGCGTCGTGACGACTGACAACTATTTTGTGCATTTCCTTTGGAGTAGCTGGTTTTGGCATCAACCCTCCTGACCTGACTACTCCAGACGAGCACACTCCCGACTCTGCTTGTGTAGAAAGATGCAAACCTGCTGCTAAGGAGTTATCAGGGCCTGATTAGAAGCAAGGGAGTGCTTGGCATTGCACATATTTTGCGCATATATTTTTATGTCCAGGCATCTGATTGGTCAGCTTGCTTCATCTAAATTTATCTGATGTGTTAAATAAACAAAAGTCACCCCTGTATAGTTGTTATAGATGTAATTTGTTACCACAGATGAATAAAACAATTTTTCTACCAGGCTGTAAATGTGTTTAATTCTGCTGAAAAGTTGGCCTTTTTAACATGGGGAGGCAGCACCTAGTGGTCAGTCAATGAACTGCAACAAAACTTATTTGCCCATTGGTTTCAGTCTTGAAGTGGGATGTTAACCACTTTGCTGGAACAAGGTGTGATGAGTCAGTGTTTATTGTGTTTTAAAATATGCATTGCTTGGCCTTTCTTGGTGACTGTGAAGGAGTCATCGGCATGGCAAGCTAGTTATGGTTTCATCTGAGACCTCAGACCTCTTGGAGAGCTTTTTTTAATCTCTGCCTGCTGGGAATTGGGTTATCTTCTCGTCACAATTCACATTTATGGTTACACAGCTCTTTTTCCTTTTTTCTTATTTTTTTTTTCCTTTTTTTTAACAAAAACAATTTTAAGAAATGCTGAGTAATACATTTTCATATCTACAAGATGTCGAATGCAGTAAATGCATTTTAAAGGTTAAATGAACTTTAAGAATTAAGGTTAAGGGTTGTTATGGCCCTATGGCAAGATGAAGATTAAGATGTTGAGTCAGTTTCATAAAAAAGAATATATATTTACAATATGATACATATGTATATAGTGCTGATTGGGACGGTGATTCAAAAGAGGGCGCCACAATGCCATTAACTATGGTTTTCTTCAGTGGGGGAAATTCTACGCCCCTCTCTTCAGGATGTGGATAATATTGCATAACCTGCCCAGGTTTCTGGGTCACATCTTGAAAACACATTGACATCACAGTGTCTGTGGAGACTTTTTCTTTCTGCTATCTTTAGTCTTTCCTATTTTTCTCCTCTCTGTCACATAAATGAGCATAGTTGTCCTTTGCCCATGAAAACAGGATGGATTTCCCTTTCAGTGTTCCTGCTAATTTTCTTGATGCAGAGTTGCTGCGTCTCTGAATAAGAATATTTTAATTCTTAGTTAGTCTGGAAATCTCACCTCTGAGAATGTCAGAGATGAAGTAAATCGTACTTAGTAGTTGCATGATGGTTCGTTTTCTGTAAACTTGTATATCATTTCCTTCCAGCAGAGGTCTGCTCACTGACTGGCTGCAGAAGAAGGACAGCTACCCAGTTATGGATCTCAGCTACCTGGAGGTGGGACTGGGATCTCAGAGCATCCACATGGAGTTCGGAGACAGTGGTGTGGCTTACACACTTCTTGTGAGAGACAGTGTACGCTGCAAACGCTTCTTTGGCCTTTTGACAGGTAAAACGAAACCTGATCGAACACAAGCACCCTGTTGTCTCGATGTATCAACCCTGAACCGTTGAATCACTGTGGCAGGTACTGGAACAGCGTGTTCCTCCCACAGGCATCCTGCTGCAGTCGGAGAAACCCAACCTACTCTCCTCACAAACTAATACTACACCACATGTGAGCTTTCGTGACGCATATTTCCTCCCCGTCCCTCTCAGCAGTGGGCTCGCACAGGCTCAGTGTAGACCATATTGTCTGCAAGGGGACAAGCAGAGGCTGAGGGGAAAGCATTTTATTAGACGGGGGGCTCCTCCTGAGGCCGGGAATGTCTGGAGAAATATGGAAAATTAATCTGACGGCCTAAGTTCCTAAACATTCAGGAGAAAACAAAAAAAAACTTGCATGGAAAATTGTTGTAACTCAGCAATTTATGTTTAACAATATATGACATATGGTTTGAGAGTTCTTATAAACACTTGAATTTTGATTGAGCTCTAAAAATCCAGTGGGTTTCAGGCCCTTCTGTACATCGTTTGGACTGTAAGGGGCAGTCTGTTTGAAAGCTCTTTTAAATAACCTGCCTGGTTGTCAGAAACCTGCCAGGGCATGGGCTCAGGGTGAGGCGTGTTTTTTAAATGTTGTGCGTTCATCCCCAAGGTTACCAGCAGGCCGAATGTCATGAATCTTGGCAAAGAGGTGGAGCATGGGTAAAAGGCTGAACTTTCAGCGCACCACCTCGAGCTTTGTTTCCCATTTACACCAAAGTAAACTTTTCTTTTTCTCCCTTCTTTGTATAAGCTTCTGGTTCCGCTGAGAGGTTTTTCTTTTGGTGTAAATCCATGAAGAGCATTTATTTTTGTTGTTTTCTTTGTGGCTAAAAGCGATTCCAGATTGTTCCAGAGACGCCACAGAAGGTCTTCTGAGAACATGCATGTTTTTGGAGCGTTCCAGGTGCATCCTGAGAAGATGAATCGAATTTGATGTTTCTGATTTGCACATAAAGCCTGAATTCAAAGATAACTTGGTTGTTATGATGTGCAACCTCTGTTCTTTCTGCTAAATTAACCCAAATACAGCTGTTGAAATATTTTTCCAGAAGAAGTATGGAAACGCTTAACCATAACAAGTCCTGTCTATCGTCCAAACCGGCTTTTACCATGTGGACCAAGTTGAAAACCACAATTGGAATGATGATGGACTCTCTGGCTGGGAGAACTGGGAAGGATGTGGTTCTAACCGAGCCATCTATCTGCAGCTTGGAGCTTCTTTCTTCAACCAAATTTTGACGCGACTTAATTGAATCGTGAGAGATAACCCGAGCCCTGTGGAGTTTGAGAAATAAAATGTTTTGCCAGTCATTTTTCCCCCCTGACTTTGGGGTTTATTCGTTTTGAGTGTTGTACTCAAACTTTGTCATAGGAGATTTGTAAGAGTGATAGATATATCCCTTAAACAAATGTAATAGTTAACAGACAGCAGTTTCTTTAGAAACAGGAATTTGAAAGTCTAATCCGTCTCAGCTGTCTTGCATATCAAACAGTGATGTGGTATTTGCCTTCATGTGAAAATGATCAGGGGCATTGGTGTTGACGTTGGAAGCGGTTAGGGAGTCTGGGACTGAAACGAAAGGAAGCTGCATTGTTGACACAGACCAGAGCACCATCCAGAGTCCATTTGTTGCAAACTTAGTTCTAAACACGCTCTGCCTGTCACCTTTGCTTACTCTAGATTGAAGTCTTGGATGGCACCTCGCTAAACTTGCCACGTTAACACGTTATTTAATCCTGCAGTTGGTCTGAGGCTTGCTGCTTCTCCTCAGACATTGCGGGATTCTGATCCGAGTCCCGTGCAGAGATCAGAGAGATCCAACACCTCTGTTGAAACCCTTTTGAGGCAAAATGAGGGAGAGAAATGTCTGAGTTTAACCAACACTGACGTTGTTTTACTGTGAATAGTACCCAGGAATACCGGACAAAGTTCAGGACAAGAAGTCAACCTTAATAACCAATCTAGAATCTCAGATATTAGACAAATGCACATTTTTAATAGTTTGTCGAAGCTGCAGTTAGTGCCAACAGGCAAATGAAGCATGTCCCTATTTAGTGCCCTATCACATCACTAATTAGCTGGTTTTCATGTGTCACATGTCATATTTGCATCTTTAAAAAGTTGTTAATGTATCACACCTATAGATTGTGACATTTTTGCACACACAAAAGAACTCAGGTCAAATTGAATTCCATTTTTGCTGAAGTGGCTTTTAAAAGTTGCATAGCACCTTCTCAGTTATTGGATTCAATCCACTTTATTGGTATAGTACCAGTTCACCTTGAAAATTATCTTAAAGCACTTCAAACAGAAAACAAAAGCAATACAGTCCACATAAGGGCCATAAAATTTAATTCAGTTATCTTCCAATTCATTTCCATCAGTTGTAACTCGGTAAATCTCATTCACACCAGTAAAGTTGAGGCTCAAAGTTCCTAAATGATAGCCAGGTTAAGAAACATCAGGGTCCACTTAAAGTATTTTTACAACACAAGCAGCTTTCTCTCACTTACACGGTCTAGAATGACCTATTTCATAGACCAAATTACTCCTTTAATTACTTGTATGAATAAAATTACATTATAGTTTATGTAAATGATACCGAGGCAGAATTTTGTGCAACCAGTTGGCCTAACTAGCTTGTCTTTGAGGTCAGAGGAAACTGGACTACCTGGGGTATACCTAACCAGAGAAAAGGAGAACATGCAAACTCCACACAGAATGACCAGCTGAGCCAAGATCTTACTGAACTGCTGGAGATTGTCAGTGCTAACCACTGCACTAGTGTATTGCCATCATAGTAGGACACAACATCTCCATGGTCGAACCCAGCATCACCATGATAGGACCCAGAGTCACCATTGTCGGACCCTACATCACCATGATTGGACCAAACATCACCAACATCACCTTGGTAGAACCTATGGACGGAGAAGGGACTACAGAAGATAGACAATGTTAATGCTATTTAAATGATCCGGGACAATCTGAGACTCTGGCAAGAGAGATGGTGTACAACAGGGGTCTTCCCAAAAGCCTAGGTCTATAGCGGCGTAACTAGGAGGCCATTTAAGAGAGTACAGAGTTCAGACTTTATTAAAACTAAAATTTTAAGCCTAACCTTAAATTTAAGGATTGAGTCTGCCTCATGGACCAAGGCTTGGAGTTGATTCCATAATAGAGGAGCCTGAAAGCTAAAGGCTCTGATACTTTTTCTTGACCTACTAACTCTTGGAACAGCAATAAACCTTCATTCAGGGAGCAGCATGTTCTACTAGGACAGTACTGTACTATGAGGCAACAGATTGCATCAGATCTTCACTTTGGTGCAGTCCCACCTCTTGAGCAAGCATGAGGCAACAGTGGAGAGAAAAAAAAACTAATTAAGAAGGCTTACAAACACCTCCAGCAGAACCAGGGATTATGGCCGAACTGGTTGGAGGTCTGAGATGAGATTAGTCCAGAGATATCTGCCTGTGAGACACAAAAGAGAAAAAATTTTGTTGCAATGTTAACAGCAAGAAGATGATTTGTGTTCTCATTGAAGCTAGGTAGTCTTTTCTGTAAAACACAAACAAAAAAACAGAGCTTTATTACTTACCTGTAACCAGTCTTGTCGTCTTTCATGCCTTCTCCTCATTTCCTTTAATTTCTTTCTTTTTTTTCTTTCAGTCGCGTCTTTTCAACCTGACCGTGAAGCCACAATCAGATACCGTCTCTGCCCAGCATTGTTGTCACATTTAATGACATGCTACATTTCGTGACTTGGAGCGTGACCCAGCAGATAGTGTTCCCAACATTTTCTCACCCGCTGCTTCAATGGAGCTGAAATCATACACCTGCAACCAGAGTTGGCTTTCTTGTTTTCGTCACAATAGCAGAAAGCATCTCAGAATGAATTTAGCTTTTATACGCTGACATTTTTCCATGATTTTTGTTTGGGCGGGGGGGGGGGTGACATTTCAAGGCCCGTATACTTTTACTGTCTATTATTTTATTTTGCTTTCGCACATTGGATACTTCCTCTTAAGTCTTGTGTACATTTGCCTCCCTGTTAAATGTCAACAATCCCCCAAACCTTTGACTTCATCGTAAATGTCTCATGACAGTGACTGAAGGGGTTTGTTTGAGGAGCTGTTCAGTTACCCACCAGTTTCAACAAGCTTGATGCTCAAATGTGATGGCTCTCTGTCCAAAGGGTTACAGGAAATTTTGGTCATTTAATGAATCTTTGGTTGGCAGATGAGACTTTAGGGATGTTAATTTATACCCCTTGCTTGCAGTCTTTGGTTTTGGATTCATTTTTGTGTATCTGGTTCTTGAATTGCCTTTTTGATGATTCAAAACAACACAGTCTACTTTTCCATGATAGTCTGAACCAAAGAAATAAGAGTTTGAGTTTGATTTGGGGCTGCAGCTCATTACGAGGATCCTACAAAGAACGGAAAAGTAAAACGATAGCCAGAGCGACCTTAATTTAATTGAAAGCAAGGCAATGCACACGTCACAGCCTGCAAATCAGCTTCGCCCTGTAACTGCACTGAATCCAGACATTGGCACCCAAACGAGCTGGAAAGAAAGTGTGGCTGATATCTTTGAGTTGCATGCATACATGGCGTCGCAAACATGCAAAGAAGGATGTCTGTGTATCTTGACAATTGAATTACTTGATTGCCAATGACTCCTAAAATATATATGTGCGAGTGCTGGCAGGAACAACATAATTTGAGCCTTTTTAAAAAGCTTTAATGCAGAAAATAGGTTTGAATCATTGCTTCCTGCTGTTTTTTGTTAAATTTCTTTTTCACTGTCTGGTTGAGTTTTAGGAAAGATTATAATCAAATTACAAAAGACCCTTTCACAGTGTCGGCCACATGTCCTTGATCTTGGTTACCATGGTAATGAAAACATGTTTGTTGTAATCCTCTGTGACTCTCAGAGACCATTGTCATTTTAACTGTGGCCATGGTGAACCAAATATTGAGCCTGTTTAAGCATTCACATGTTGTGGAGGGATGCAACTGTCAAAAGTAGGTAAGAAACCACTTATTTAAGTCCGCAGTCCAAACAGACAATTCCTGATGTTGTTGAAAAGATGCTTAAGGCTACAATGCACTTTCACATTTTGCACTTTTAGTGGAAGCCACCAACAGTTTTATATTTTTAACCTAACCTCTCACATACAAAGCTCTGAATGATGAAGCTCCAATACATCTGAAAGACCTCATAGTTCAATAATGAGTAGAACACTCCACTCCCTGAATGCAGGTTTACTTGTAGGTCTTTAGCTATCAGGCTCCTTTATTATAGAATCAACTCCCAACCTCGGTCAATGAGGCAGTCTCCCTCTCTATATTTAAAGTTAGGCTTAAGACTTTGGTTTTTGATAAAGCCTTTAACTCTGCAGTCTCTTAGACCATCTCCTGGTTAACCTGCTATCAGCCTATGCTGCTGGGGGGAGTCCTATTGTACATTGTGTATCTTTACCCTGTCTCTCTTATCTCAGTCTCAGATTGTCCTGGCTCATTTAAATAACATTAGCATTGTCTATCTTTGTAGTCTCTCCCCTTTCGTCTTCTGCTAGGTCCTACTAAGATGCCTGCACAGTCGTAGTGGTTAGCACTGACACAGCAAGAAGATTCAGTTGGATCTCTGCTGGTCTTTCTGTGTGGAGTTTGTATGTTCTCCTTGTGCCTGTGTAGGTTCAGGTAGTCCAGTTTCCTCCTACCCCCAAAGACATGCTGTTTAGACTAATTGGTATCACAACATTCTACCTTGGTGTAATGTCCATCCATCCATCCATCCATCCATCATCTATACCCGCTTATTCCCGTGCAGCATCACAAGGGTCTGCTGGAGCCTATTCCAGCTCACTTCGGGGAAAAGGTGTAATGTAGATAAACTATGATCTAATGTGACTTATAGAAGCCTTTATCAGTAATTACAGGAATAATTTGGTCCATTACAGAGGTTGTTCTAGTTGATGTGTGTGTGTGTGACAGGGAGAGAAAACTGATTGTGTTGTAAAAGCGCCTTGAATGGTCCTGGGATTATGAAGGCGCTGTATAAGCACGCTGTTGTTGTTCTTGCAAAGTACTGCTTCAGCTCCAACATATTTGTAGGCTCTCTTCTGGTCATTCCTCAGCATCTCTGCTGGGTTAAGAACTGGGCTGTGACTGGGCCACTTCAAAAAGTTGAATTTCTCTTTGGTGAAAGGTCAGTGTACTGCTGCGTCACCCAATTTCTACTAGTTTCCAAGCAGCTGGCAGACAGACACCCTGACCATTACCCTCTAGGATATTTTTGGTAACTTTGGTATTCATTTTCCTGTTGTTGTTGGTCAAAGCTCCAGGCCTGCTCCATGACTCATGATAGACGCATGAAAACAGTTTTAGTGACGTCTTCAAGCCTTTAACTGTTTCTCTTGGCTTTTTTTCCACCCTATTGATGATTCTGCGGTGCTAAGCTGTTTCCGTTTTGGCTAGTGGAAGTCTAAACCAAGTAACAACCACCCAGCGTCTGGGTTGAAGCTCATCCAGGAAATATGTTTTGTTGCAGTTCCTCGACTGACCACTAGGTGCTGGCTCCAGAACAGAGCAAATCCCCATTGAGTCCCATGTTAAAAGTATATTTGCAGCCTGGTACAAAAACTTAACATCCACACAGCTTTACAGGGGGGTGGCGTTTTTTTGTACCACATCAGATAAATTCATATTAAGTAATAAACCTGACCAATCAGATGCATGGATGTCATTTAACATGCTTGAGTGACACCTAGACGTTGGCTCTGCCGTTGGCTTTAGCAGGTTTGTCTTTGCAGTTCAAGGAAAAAAGGGGCTTCAAAGATAGTTCGTCCAGTATTTCGAAGTCCATACTGCAAAATACTTACACAGATTATCTACTCTTGATTGTTTGTCGTCAGAGGTCTTTTTTTTTTTTCCTTTTTATTTTTGAGAAGCATGATTCAGCAAACTAAAATGTTTGAATATCTTTTATCCATCAAAGTAGCTCATTGCTACATCGCCAAGCTCACAACGTTAATTGGACTCTTTATTGTCTCCAATTAGCATTCATTGAAATAATAAGTCTGTAGCTTTGCTGCAAACCTTTAATGGGTGTGTTCAGTGAAGACAACTTTTATTGTGTTATCAGCTCAAACATAGCGTTTGCCTGTTATTGTGACCATCAGATTAGATTTTATTCCAAATGAATACAGTTAATTCCAAAGGGTTTTGAGAGCTCCTCTTATATATGTATTTCATTTTGTCGTGTCTTCAGGCATTGTTCGTGAGATGGCCCACAGATCAGACAGCAAGCTGAAGTCCATCTCCACCACGAGGCTCTCCCCGCAGCACCATCTCTGGTACGCTCCTCGTCAGCCCCTGTTTACCGGCTCTGCTGAGAGGAAAAGCTGGATGCAGCGAGAAAACAGCAGACCTCTTTGATTTTATTTGTGTCAATGCTGAAAGATGTGGTCTGAACAGTGTTGTGCACATTTGTATGTGGTTGGGGCGGTGTAGGTTAAAGAGAGTTATAGCCATAGAAGTTCTAACACTGCACATTTCTCACACATCTTTACTTGATTACAATCGGCTTTTTTTAGACTTCGTTTTGTAAAACAGCCCCAGTAAATTAGCTGGTAAACCACATCTTAATTGGTAACATGTGCCGCGCTGAAAATTGTGAAGCATGCATGTCCCCTTGTGTAGTTTGTTATCGCCACCAGTATTTTTTAACACCTTTAATTGCCTGTTTTACTTGGAAGACAACACCTTTTCCTTTTTTCTTTTTTTTTTCCAGGTTATTTTCTCAAAAGAAGTTTTGCTTTCCTCATGGAAGTAGAATTTAAGTGATTTTTTTCTTCTTATCAACCTAAAAATGTGCACCAAACGTGCTTCAAATAAGTCTACAGTTCAATTGTGCAATTGTGACAGGCTGTGTACATTTTTGAAGTGGTCTTGAAAGAAAGGTGTTTTATCCATTTACAAGTATGTAAATAAATAGTCCCCCCCCCTCATTTGTTTTGAGAAAAATAGATTGATAGATATATCCCAAACCCAAGCCACCATCCTGCAGAGCAGATTAGTGTGTTCATGTGCAAACGCAACAGCGGTGCCTCAGATTTCCTGGTTCCTCATGTGGCCACACGCTCCTCAACTTGATAATCAACAGCAAAAAAACAAATCAAAGTGGGTGCTTCATGTTTTCTGAGGCAGCTAACCACAGTCTGAGAACACGCTCTCACTGTTTGCGCAATCCGAGTCCAGTCAGCCATTATTATATCAAAGATGCCCTGCTCTTCACGGTAACGGTGGACCGCACTCCTGCTGAGGTGCGTCATCGAAGGCGGCAGCACCTGCCCAACACGAGTCACCACGGATCTGCCCAATTTCAGATGCAATAGGAGATTTATTGAACATCTGTCACACACTAATGCCGAGTTTCCTTTTTGATCTATCAGGCCTCTGGTGTGTGAGGACATCCAGGCAGATGTGGAGGAAGGACAGCTGCAGTTCTTCTACGTCCTGGCTTTCGTCCTGCGAGGTGACAGATCGTCTTTCTCAAACTTAACCAACAGTCAGAAAGTGTCTCTCTCCCGGCCACATACCTCTGTGTTATCAGCAGTGAAGTCTGCTTTTATCTGCTCTCTTTTTTTTTTCTTCTGGGCCTCATTTACAGCATGTTCATTTGCTTTCAAGAAAGATAAGATTGCAAGACATGACATGTCATATCTAGCAGTGCAAGACAAAAAAAAGAAGGAAAGCAACACTCCCATTGGATTTGAGCTCTCGGGTAAATTATTTTCCTAGTTAAGCCCGTAGCCCTCATTAGGGATGGTCAGGTGTTACAAGATCCTCATCTTTCTTTGACTTGTATCTTACCTCACCAGTCAGCAGCCATGGGCTCCTCAAGCTGCCCAATATTACAGCTGAATATTACAACAAAAGATGCCTGTAAAACAGGAGAAAAGTACATGATGTATGCATGTCACGCTGAAATGTAATTTAGTTAGCAGCGAACAGGAAGAGTGCAGGTCAGGTTAAGGTCTGGAAGACCAAGAAAACATCCCGAGAGCACTGCTCAAGGGAACCTCTGAAAGATAAATCAAAACAAAAGACCTTCTGGAAAACTGATAAGGATGTTCAAGGGCTCCACCTGCACACAGATGACCTTCACAGGGCCATCACCGAAAAAAACCCTGTCGAGAGGACCGATGTATTTGTAAATGCAGTAAATGAAGGAATATTTAAAGAAACATTTCATGAAAATAAAAGAACACTTCTCCAGTTGTTGGGTGCAGGTAGATCCATCACGGTTGGGGTTTATGTCGTAGCCATCGCTAAAAAAAAGAAGACGAATGTTCAGCGTAATAGCAGCAAATCATGGAAGCGAACATCAAACTGATGGAGCTGAACATGAAAAGAAGACAGCTTCTACAACAGCCTGATCCAAAACACTTCTGAAAATTCACAATAGACAAGGTTGAGGGTGGACTCAACATAACTAGCATCTTTGGACAGACTTTTCAACAGCAGTGGTTAACAATACAGTACAGTTATTATCATTGTTATAATAATAATTATTTTGTTGTTATGATTATTATAATCATTATTATTCTTATTACAACTGCTAATGTTCAATCTCGGTTAGCTCAAAGTAACAAAAATTAGCATCACACTTGAAGAATTCATCCTTACATCAGTTTATGCTAATTTGGCAGATCTTATCGGTGGTATGGACTTGGGTCAGATGACTTGAACTTGAGTCAGACAAGAGTCTTTAATTTGATGAGTTTAGACTTGACTTGCCAAATGTAAAAAGACTTGCAGCCTGACTTGGACAAAACCAGTACTTTGCAAATACATTCTCAAGATCTATTTAATTTGGGTACAAAAGCTACAAAGTAGATGACAAAAAAATTCATGATTCAAAACTTGGAGGTCGAGGACCCCAGATGGATATGGACCAACTTCCAACTGTGTTCAACGTCAGGAGGTAGTCCCGCGCTATGCTGTCCATCCTTTACACTTACAATATAATTGTTAAAATCAGACATTGTTAGAAGGACTTCAAAGGACTTGACATTTGAAGTTTCTGCCTTGTTACTTGACTCGAGACTTGAATGTCTACACTCACGACTTGACTTGAGACTTGCCTTTCTGAATCGTTATTTGACTCGACACTCGCCTCTCTTGACTCATGGCTTGACTCGATACTTGACTGTCTGAACTCATGATTTGACTGTAAACTTGACTCGTGACTTGACTCAAGAGTTGACTGTCTCGACTAATGACTTGCCTTTCTCAACTCTTGACTCGAAAGTTGACTGTCTCAACTCGTGACTTGCCTTTCTTGACTCGTGACTTTACTCGAGACTTGCCTGTCTTGACTTATGTCTTGACTCAACGCTTGACTGTCTTAACTCATGATTTGACTGGGGACTGTCAAGACTTGATTCAAGAGTCTTTACTCACGACTTGCCTTTCTTGACTTGTGACTTTACTCAAGACTTGACTCGAGACTTGACTTTCATAACTTGTAACTTCACACGAGACTTGAATGTGTCAACTTCTGACTTGACTTGAGACGTGTCTGTCTTGACTCGTGACTTGCATTTCTTGACTCATGAATTGCCTTTCTTGACTTGTGACTTTACTTCAGATTTGACTGTCTCGACTCGTGACATACCTTTCTTGACTTGTGACTTGATTCGAGACTTGACTGTCTGGACTCAAGACTTGACTGGCTCAACTCGTGATTTGACTGGAGACTTGCCTTTTTTGACCCATGACTTGATTCAAGACTTGACTGTCTGGACCTGTGACTTAACTGTATGAACTCGTGACTTGACTCGAGGCTTGACTGTCTAGGCTCAAGACTTGACTGTCTGGACTTGTGACTTGATGGTATGAACTTGTGACTTGACTTGAGGCTTGACTGTTTTGGCTCGTGACTTGACTGTCTGGGCTTGTGACTTGACTAGCTCGGCTTGTGACTTGACTCAAGACTTGCCTTTCTTGACTTGTGACTTGATTGTATGGACTTGTGACTTGAGTGGAGACTCGTGACTTGACCTTTTCTCAGCTCTCCTTGTTCAGTGAAGTAGCAGACGGCTGACATCATCCCGGTCCTGCTGCTGCATCCATAGAAACGCTGAAAGCAGACGAGTGGATTAGGTGCTGAAAAGGAGGATTAAAACTTTAATATAAAAGCTTTTTGGCAGGAAATTTTAAACATGGAGAGCAGGAGGTGACTTGTGTGCAGCTCCTGATGTGAGCTGCCTGTCAACAGCTGGCGCTAACCTTCGCCTCAGAGAGATGCAGATATGTGCCGCTCCGAGTCAGCAGGCTGACAGATGAGCAAGTTACATGCGTGTGGTTGGTATTTAACATATCAGCGCCGCTGGCTGCACGCCTGTCTAAACTACAGTAGAAACACTTGAAGCCAGCGTAGCTGCAGGCTACATGCAGCTGAGCACATCCATGGAATTCAACCTGACGTGTCTAGATCTGCCTTTTACCTCAACTCGCTACTATTTCTGACATGAAATGTAATATGAAGATGTTGGAAGACAGAAGACGCTTTGTGGAACTTTTCATCAGCGAGTCATGACTGTTGCCATCAGGGCGAGTTCAGAGGTGAGAATATCTCGAGGCACCGATCAGAACCAGCCTTGAGGTTGTAAAATATGCTGCTCCATATTTAAGGACTAATCACAGCTATTTCCAGTGTAAATAACCGCGAGTTTCAGACGTCTCTGTGTACGGTGCCCTGAGATGACACGAACGAGACATGTCTGCTCAACAAGGCATTCCTGCCACAAATCTTTCATTTTTCTTTCCTTTCTCTCTCGCTGATACAGCAGCTTTGGAGAAGTTTTCTTTGTTTTGGTGGGTTTTTTTTGGACAGAGAAGTCAGTTTTTTGGGGTTTTTTTTTCTTTTTAAATTTCGCCTGAGTATTTACTATTCGGATGGGAAAATACAGCACCGTAACCATGGCGACCACAAAATTTCACATCACGTTTTTATATTACTACTACTGTATCACTATTAAGATGAAAGAAAAAATGAACAATTAAAAAAAAAGTTGAATTAATAAAAATAATTATACATATGTATGTATGTATATATATATATATATATATATATATATATATGTATAGACATACACACATATATATTTGATAAAAACAAAGTGAAAAGATTCGATCCAAAAAAGCATTAAAACAGTTTAAATAGATTAGTAGAAATGGTGTAAATCAAGTGTCGTCTGCATAGCTGTAATAAGCAACATTCTTATTATTTATGACCTTGAGGAGGCGGAGGTCCAAGAACTGAGGTCCAAGAACTGAGGTCCAAGAACTGAGGTCCAAGAACTGAGCCTTGAGGGACGCCACCAGTGATGGGAATGAGCTCACTCTTATTTTCTCCCATGGAAACAACAACGTTCCTGCCCACTAGTTCCTGGACTCAGTCATAAAAGAAAAAAAAGAGAAAAGTGACAAAACGTTTGTGACAAAATGTCAAGTTTCACAAAATTCACAACTTTTATCCTAAAATTGAGGATTATGTACTAAAGTCACAAATTTTCTGATATAATCACAAAAGTTTTATTGAAAAACGTTTTTTTGTTTTTTTTTACAAAGGTGACTTTTTTTTTCAATAACCAAGGCTTTTTATCGTAAAATACGATAAAAATACAATTGTGATTTTTTTATTTTTTTTTAATATGAACTTTTTGTAACATTTCGACAAAATTATAACAATCATTTCAACTTTGGATGTTTTCAGCTTTTCTTTAAAAATCACAATTTGACAAAAAATGAACTTTTTGTTGAGAAATCTTTTGCAAACTTTTATTAAATCTCGTTCTAAGTTTCTGGGTGCCTTTGTCCGCTCTCGTGGGCCGGATGTGGCCCGCAGGCTTTGAGTTTGACACATGATGTCAAAGTTTCTCTCTCTTTCAGAGGACGTTTGGGTACCTGTGACGGTTCTGGCGACTCGCGAGACCCTCTACCTGCTCAAAGAGGACCACCAGTGGAGGAAAAAGAACTCGACGGCAGATGAAAGCTCCGAGCCGTGCAGCGGGGGCGTCTCCGTCCTAGAAACGCTGCCGATCAGCTGTGTGAGCTCAGTCGTCCAGTACTCGTCGGAGCAGTGCAGGATGGACATCAAGCTTTACGACGAGGTCCGTACGTCTCTGAGCTCGCTCCTGTCACTCGCTCTTTCACCTCTCGTCTCGTTTTAGATTCACAGGTGAACCCAGTGAACCTGACATCTAGGCCGACTGGTTCTGACACATGCGACACACTAACTTTTCTTGCTCTTCAACAGTCGGGATTATTGCCAAGTTCACTTCCTGCATGCGTATGCCTCCTCATGTTGTCTTTTTTTTTTTCTCTTTTGCAGACTGTGAAACAGGAGAAGACGTGGTGTGTGCGCTCGGAGAGCACCGAGCTGCTCCAGGGCCTGCTGGCCTGGGTCAGGGCGCAGTGGGAGGCCATGTTCGGAGTGAAGCTGCACACTAGTCTGCAAGACAAAGCAGCATAATGGAGGAGGGAAAAGACAAAACAAAACAAGAAAAGTTGCAGACTGTGTGTTTGTGTTCCTGTGTGTTTGGTGAAGTCTGCGTCGGTGACGGGAAGAAGTTTAGTGAGCATGAACGAGTGTGTCTTTATTTTCTCTCCACTCAGTCTGGTCCCATTACGCTTGTTGCTTCAAGCCAAGAACTTGGAAGTGATTGCACTCATTCATGTGGTACACAAGCCTGTAAAAGCTCCGGTTGCATAATTTATCCCCGAGAAAAACCATCCTACTGAACTTTTCTGCAGCTGAAATGGAGTGTGCCTTGTTTCTTTCGTAGACTCCGTGTTCTCTCCTTTTAAAAGATGCACCTTAATGCATGCCGTCGTGCGTTTTTGAGAAACACCTGCAGCGTTTTGAGGCGAACGCGGAGCAGATTTGACCTGCTGGAATTAAGGGCATTAGGTTGCGGATAAAGAAGCGGTCTGTCTCAGGATTTGGAGGGGGAGCAGCGCCGTGAGCCGAGTCTCCAACATGTCGGCCTCCCCTCGCCGTGTTAGGGCGCAGCCGGTTTAGGCGTCACATGCTAAACACGAGGCTGGGGGTGGTGGGGTGGGAGGGGGCTCTCAGGGGTCCAGACACTCTCAAAGACTGATACCTCCCAATTAGGGTCTTATTGTGTTGAATAAAAGCATTAGAAGTTCTTATATGAAGACCTGGCTGAATTTTGTTTGCTAATATGTAACTTGCTTCTGGTGTCTGGGATTTGTTTGGCTTATTTTCAGAAGAAATCATGCGCCCGGCGCGTTTCTGAGTATCTAAACTTAATCTTTTGTTATTTTTATTTCATAAGACTTAATTGTTACAGCTGTGTGCATCATACTGTGATTTAAAACTGGTGCATATCAGCCTGTGCAGAGAAGCTAACGATCATTCTGAAGTCAATTTACAGAAAAACAGTATTCATGTACCATGTTGGATTGCTGCAGAGCACTGATTTTTATTTTTATATAAATGTATCGTGCGCATACTTGAATATAAAAGTGAATGTGTTTATGTGTCTCGTTTGCTGTGTGGAAACGTCTTTCTTCCTTTCTTCCTTTCTTCCATTTACTGTTCTCCTTCCAACTGCAGAGTTGCATGTCCCCGAGCAATTTAGTTTTTTATCCTGTTGCAAATTTGCTCTAACAATTTCAAGTTAAGTATGTCTGGTCCTGTGCAACAAAACAGACACATCAAATGTACTTTCAGTGCCATTGATGCTTTCATGATGGGACTCAGTACCTCAATTTCACTTGATTGCTTCTGGCTCCCGTTTAAAGCAGAGACGGCGATGAACACTTAGAACGTTGCAGAGGAAAAGTCGCGGACTCGACCCCTTTCGTTCTTTCGGGTCAGCGGCTCTTCCCTTCTTAGTGAAGCTCGATTTGAGCTGAGCCTCAGCTCTGTGGACGGTGCACTTTTTTCTTTTTCTTTTGCTTTTACACTGATATAAATTCAGCTGCAGCCACGCGGTGGTTAACCCTTTTGATGCACCTTCACAAATGTTACCTAAAGACTCACAAAAAAGAGCAAAGTCATCACACACTACAAATCATACAAATCAAATCATGAGGTTTGTCTTGATGCAACACAGTATATTTTCCAGTGTACTTCATGCAAACTTGATTATTTATGGTGTGATTATTGCAGATGGATGTATGTGAAAGAGCAGCAGTAACATTTATTATTATATTAACATTATTAAATTTCTGCACAATGTAAAATACTCACAAGTCGCTAGTTGGAGCAGGATAAAAAGTAGGGATTTGAACAGTTTCCGTGAGCATAAATTGTGCAAAGGTTCGATTACATGAGTATTTCAGTTCATGTTCTTTTCAAAAGGCTAAAAAAATATTTTTTTAAAAAGCATCAAAAATATTGGGAATACTAAAACGAAACTGCACAACCTTGCATACATCATCAATAATATAAAATAATAATAATATAAAAGTCAAAAACTCAAAAATAACTGTGCAGGGAACTAAAACTGTGAAAACTTTTAACTTTTTTTTTTTTTTTTAAACCAGCATTAGTAAAAATTGATCAAAACTTTAACCCTTTACTTGACATGTGTTTGTGGTGATGCAACTCCATTTTATGGCCTAAAAAGAAACAAACTCAATGAATGATTTATTTTCTATCTACTTCATGTACTTCCATTCAAAACACCAGTTACACCAGCATCAAAAGTAGTCGATGTGAATGGATTCCAAGGGCTCAATAACGTGTTTGACATCGGGCACAAATGAATAATGCTCATCAACAACGGTGCTGCTCATCTTTGCTCATACGAATCCATTCTAATCACTAATTTGATCCTTCTCTGAGGGAAAAAAAAGAAAGTATAAAAGGCGTTTTCTCATTTCTTCACTGCAGTTGCCATGCAAACTGATGCAAATGTGCATCCTTTCATGTCTCATCAATAATATGCCTGAAAAAGAAGGATAAAAGTGTGCTTACGATCTCAGACGTTTGAACCGAAAGGTCACCTGGGCACATTCTTACATCTTTCAGTTTGCACGAGAGGATATATGCAGGGGCAAAACAAGAAAGAAAAAAAAAAGAAATTCCCCACCGCTGCTGCAGCTCTCTGATGGTCGGATTACAGGAAAGCAACATAAGTTGGCAATAAATATGTAAAAAGCTTGGATTGGATTCATGAAGTACTCTTAATCAACATCGTACAAAACAAAACATGCAAGCTTTTCTGAGATGATGATTGGATACATGACTCTGCTAAGTTGCCTTTTCTGTGGAGGGAGAATTAAAGCAGCATGTAAATGTTAAACGTGTTATTTTCTTCCCTATAAGAGGGGGAAAAAAGAAGGGTTACATGGAAGCAAATAAGGAGGCACATAAAACTGAGTTAATGGTGAAGCATACTGTACATCATTAATTCTACTTTTATGGCTCTGATACTGCTTCTGGCCCTACTTTCACTTCACTCTCACATGCCCCTACGAAACAATGCATTTCAACTTTTTTTACTATCATTCTCCATGTGGTAAGTGTTTCTGTTGTATTTTCTGCCTTTTTATGGTTCTTGATGAGCTAAATAATGTTTCAGAGCCTCCGTCATCCTCTCAGGAATAAACTTCTAGCAAGGAAATATTGAATCTTTTTTTTTTTTCTTGCGTATGTGTGTGTATATGTGTGTGTGTGTGTGTTTCTGACTGTGGTGAAATTAATGATCCCAGAAACCCAGTCTTGAAAAATCCATGAGTCATAATGGTTATGTTTTGGGAGGAAATAAGCAATCTTGCCTGATACTAAAACATTACCGCAACATGTGTGCTTGCAGTAAGGAGAGACGGTGGACTGCACGGGTGGGCGAAAATAGAAAAATCAAAAGTGCTCCATATCACTCACTCCTGCCCTTAATCAAGCAGTTAATATCCTCTCGGCAGGGGTGTAGGAAGGAATTTTAAGCTCTGAGAGCGACCCGGCCCACCCCGTCATGATCCTGAGTATCCTTTTGTGCCCCTATCAGCTTACGCTGTTGCACCTTTTTCTTTCAACAGCATTTATTTTATATATGCCAAAGTCTACAAACAAGGAGAGGAAGAAAAAAAAAAAAAGTGCATGAGTTCAAGCCTTTTGCTCCGGTCGTATCAAGTGAGACCCGGAGGAAACGGGGGAGAGGGAGGATAGTATGAGATGAAGCTGGGATGCAGCCATGGCCGCTTGGCCCGGCGCAGACATCTGGCCTGATTCAGCTTCCCAGCGCCCTCCTCCAAACATTTCAGGTCCTCCGGTAAGTCAGGAGCGCCACAGCTGCGCCGTGCATGACAGCGAGAAATCTGTTGTTTTGCTGAACGCCAGAGTGGACCAGATTCTTGGATGGTGGGCCTCCTCGTGTGAAAGCTGCAGTCACGCAGCGCTCTGACAGACCGGTGGGCTGCCAAACTGTGGTCCAGGGGATAACATCAGGTCCTCAGCTGACGGGCCGTGATTAGATTACTGCTTGTTTGGGGGGGTTTTTTGTTTGTTTTTTCCACTAATAAAATGAGAATGTAAACATATCAACAGATTCCAAGAGTACAAATCCTTCTGCTTGATCGTGTTAAAAGGGGCATTCTGCAGATTTCCTGTATCAGGATCAGTTTAAGCCAAGCACAGCCTGAACTGGACAGCATCATCACCATGGTTACCATTAAAGGGCCAGTTCTTAGCTCTTAACCAGCGATGTTGTCAGATTTTCTGTTCGTTCATGGACTCGGTCACAAAATTGAAATAAATAAATTGTCATAAAATCTATCTTTTATCATGAAATTTAGGCTTTTTTGAAAAAAAAAAATTCATTAAAAAAAATACGTTTTTTTTTTTGTAAAATGGCTAATTTCACAATATCGTTTTTTGGGGACAAAAAGGTGAATAAAATAAAATAAAATCTCAAATTTTATGATAGTTGTGACTTTTATTATAAAATTTAATCTATGAAAATCATACAATTTTTTAATTGCAAATTTTCCATTGAAAAAAGTGAATTTATACCATGAAATCATGACCTTTATCATAAAATTGAGACTTTTGTACTAAAGCAACTATTTCTTTTCTCGCAAAATCACCAATTTAAAAAAAGAAAAAAACATTGTGGTAAATTGCAAATTTTTAGATTGAGACTTTTTTTCCAGCACCTTTTTATTTTGTTGGAAAATAACAGATTTTTTGCAACATTTTGACATGAAATTACAACAGTTGTAAAACTGAAAGTTTTGTATAATTTCAACTTATTTTGTCCAAAAGTAAATTTGTTCCCCCCCAAAAAAATTGCTTGACATAACTCACAGGTTTTGACAAAAATGAGCAACTTTTTGTTGTAAAATCTCTTGTAATCTTTTGCTAAATTGAGATTTTTTTGACCTAAACCAGCTGCCCTCCACCTCAGTTATTCCTTTTTGATGTCAGAACTGAATCAAGCTGCCATTCGTGTTGAAATTCCCTCAGAAATGTTCTGTTTATAAGTTTATAACGAGTGGCGGGCCTCAACAGGCCTCGAGTTTGACACGTGTGGTGTCGATGATGACTGGATGTGGAAACTGTGATTTTAATTTACAAACTGGATTTCGGCTTGCATCAGAGTGGGTAGTCTGGTAATACTGTTAACCAACATTGAGGGATGCAGTGCATCCTGCCGCATGGAAGAATACTCTTAAAGAAGAAGAAAAAAAGCACTCTGATTCAAAAACCCTGCAACAAACTCGTGGAGTTCACGAAGTGCAGTCTTTAATTCAACCCTCTGGGCTATTTGGAGGCTGTAGTTCATGAATATTTTGTCCAAGCCATTAATGGTGGGGAGAAAACCAAAGATTATACACAGTTCTCATGATGCATAATGTTTTGAGAAAAAAGAAGGGAAAGAAAGCAACACAACAGCCTCTACAGTTTCTATAAAGCCGAATCATAAATCCAAAAGTGAACATTACAACCTTCATAAAAAGCAGGATTTATTGCAGGGCTGTTTCAGCTTGCGAACCCACTGTGATGGCAATTAACTGTATATATTTGGAGATTTTTTTACGACGCAGAGTGGAAACAGTCACTTTAGTCTCTGAATTGTTTCGTGGTTGAATTACTGAATGTACCTGCAGGACCCCAGGGGCCCCTAAACTCAGGGTCACCTGAACTTAACTTTCAAAATATGCATGAAATATGTGCAACAAGCGGCAAAGCAAATACAGACGGGAGAGACCAAAAAGAACCCCAGAAAAGTAATTCCAAAGGTCCTAAACGTATCAAATAAGCACAACGTGACAGCGAAATGAACTAAAAAATAATGATACAAAGATGCAACGTGCCTTGAAGAAGACACTAAACTGGGACAGAAATGACTTAAAAGCCCGCACTTTTAACCTTCCGTGAAAATGTGAATGTGAACACAAATTACATCCAACAACTGCAGCACATTGTGACCATATGAGAGTTGCTGTAGCACACGGCAAACTGATAAATACTTGATTGGCAGACTTACTGTGAGTCATTTGTTTAACTCACCCTGCTTATTGCACCACACCAAAGATAGGAATGCTTCTTTTTTTCTTCCTGTAAGTGGACATCAATGAATAATAGACCGGTTCAATATCACATGTCACACTAAAGCCCACGGGCCAAATCCGGCCCTCTACTGCACTTTATCTGGCTCGCGAGAGCGTGCAAAGAAGATCATAAACTTCTAACTAGAGCGGTTCTGAGGGAATATCAACACGACTGGACGTTTGATTCAGGACTGACATCAGAAAGTGCAATAACTGAGGTGGAGAGCAGCTGCTTTAAGGTGGAATAACTGAGGTGGAGAGCAGCTGCTTTAAGGTGGAATAACT
>JBAMYA010000012.1:3515715-3526466 GCA_037176975.1 Arrhamphus sclerolepis | reverse complement strand
GAGAGCAGCTGCTTTAAGGTGGAATAACTGAAGTGGAGAACAGCTGCTTTAAGGTGGAATAACTGAAGTGGAGAACACTGGCTGATGTCAGAAAGTCAGGATTTAGCAAACAGATTTAATAACAAAAAGTTGATCAGTTTTTGTTTTTGAAAATTAACTTTTGGATTTAAAAGAATTTGTGATCTCAGGTAGAAATTATAGAAAAATTTGTAATTTTGCAGCAATTTAAAAAGAAATTGTGATTTTACAAGAAAACAATTGAGAGTTTAGTACAAAAGTGTCAATTTTACAATAAAGGTCACAACTTTTGTGAAATTTGACAACAATTCACTTTTTCTTTTGTTTTTTCTTGTTTTTTGTTTTTGTTTTTTTGTTGGTTTTTTTTGGGGGGGGGGTGATCTTATGAAATTTGCCATGTTAGAATAATTAGTATAATTTCAACCTTTTCTCCTGTAAATCACAAATGTTGGTTATTAAGCCTCGTTGATATGAAGTCAATGAGACCTCCCATTTGTTTTTCAGGCTTTTAGAATGCAGCATGTAAACGTCTAAAAGAATTCATGTTATTTATGTCACTGCTGGTGAGTTTTGTGAATTTTAAAGTCACAATTCCAGAAAGGAGAAAGTACTGTATCTCCTCCTCAGAAGTACAGCAAATGTATCATGAGTATAAGTTGAAGTTTCTTATCAACGTGGCATCATTTAAACGAGACATAAACAAGCACTGTTACAACAAAGAAAACAGAAATGCCCTGATGCTTTTTGTGCTTAACTTATCAAATAGACTTTAGTTTATTTTTAATCAATGCACATATTTTTTTTTTTACTATTATTATTGTTTGACTGTCTAGTTTTACACAGAAACTAGAAACGTTAAAGGACCTTTTATTTTCCTTTTGTGATTTGATACGAACAGAAGTGATTTTGTTCAATAAACATATGACATTGTCTCCTCAGTTATTAGCAGAGGTAGGGACTTGAGTCACATGACTTGGACTGGCATGACTCGTTAATTTGATGACTTTAGACTTGACAACATGTGAAAAAAAACTTTCACTTGACTCAAGACTTTATTGTGTGAACTTTTAACTTTACTTGAGGCTTGCTTGTGTGGACTTGAGACTTGATTTCAGATTTGACTGCGCTGACTCATCACTTGACTTGAGACTTGTATTGACTCATAATTTGGCTCAAGACTTGCTGGTGTTGACTCGAGACTTGAAACAGGACTTGCTTGTGTCACCTCATGAGTTAAAATGAGACTTGCTTGTGTCGACTCATGACTTGACACTTCCCTATGATAACTTGAGATTTCACTTGAGCCTTGCTTATGTTGACTCGAGACTTGCCTGTGTTTAATCAAGACTTGGTTTGAGCCTTGCTTGTGTTTTTTGTCTCTAGTGATCTTTATTTGCAGTAGCTGGACAGGAAGGAGAGGGGTAAGACATGTAGCAAAGGGTCACAGGCTGCGAGTTGAACCTGTGACCGCTGTGACTTGTAACCTCAGTACACTGCACCACCCAGTGGCCCAACTTGCTTGTGTTTACTCAAGACTTGACTTGGGACTTCCTAGTGATAACTTGAGACTTGACTCAAAACTTGCTTGTGTTGACTCAAGACTTGTTTGTGTTGACTTGAGACTTGCCTGTGTTTAATCGAGACTTGGCTCAAGCTTTGCTTGTGTTGACTCGAGACTTGACTCAAGACTTGTTTGTGTTGATTCGATACTTGCAAGTGTTTAATCAAGACTTGTTTATGTGCACTTGAGACTTGACTCATGACTTGCTTGTGTCAACTTGACTTGAGACTTGCTTGTGTTGACTTATGACTTGACTCAGAACTTGTTTGTCTTGACTCAAGACTTGACGCGAGACTTGACTTAGGACTTGTTTGATTCAAGATTTGCTTGTGTTTACTCGAAACTTGACTCGAGACTTGTTTGTGTTGACTCAAGGCTTGCTTGTGTTTACTTGAGACTTGACTCGAGACTTGTTTGTGTTAATTCGAGACTTGACTTAGGACTTGTTTGTGTTGACTCAAGGTTTGCTTGTGTTTACTCCAGACTTGACTCGAGACTTGTTTGTGTTAATTCGAGACTTGACTTAGGACTTGTTTTGATTCAAGATTTGCTTGTATTTAATTGAGACTTGACTGAAGACTTGTTTGTGTTTACTTGAGACTTGACTTGAGACTTGTTTGTGTTAATTCGAGACTTGACTTAGGACTTGTTTGTTTTGTCTCAAGATTTGCTTGTGTTTACTCAAGACTTGACTAGAGACTTGTTTGTGTTAACTCGAGACTTGACTTAAGACTTGTTTGTGTTGGCTCAAGGCTTGCTTGTGTTTACTCAAGACTTGACTCGAGATTTGCTAGTTCCGACTCAGGATTTGACTTGGGGCTTGAGGACAAAGACTTGAGACTTACTTGAGACTTGCAAAACAAGAACTTGGTCACCTCTGATCATGAATGAAGGCACAGACTTTGCAATGACGTCAAACATCCAGTGAATGTAATATCTCAGAGCTGTCAATCATCTCCTGATCTTCTGTTAATGGCTCCATTCTCATCTCCACGCCACAAAAGCACCATTACACAGAACATGATGGGACTTTAATGGCCAGTGGTTTTTATGAAGGTGAAACGGTAGCCAGCTGACTGGGTCTCAGGTTTCATAGGAGGAGGGGGGGCTGACTGGGGGGGGGCTCCTTGACCTGAATGGGGCAGAGTGACGTGGAGGAGGTGCGGAGCGGAGGGAGGAGGAGGAAGCAGAAGGAGGAAGAAGAAGAGGGGAGCAGGAGCCTGGAGGAGTCAAAGATCCCTTGTTCGCAACCCCAGACACATGGGGTCATCGCGGGCTGGATGCTTCACACTGACGCGGACGCCGATGAGCGCGCGCACTAATTAGAAAAACCTGGTGAAGCAATTAAGCGCAGAGAGAGCAGCCGCGCGGATTGGAGCGGTGACGGTGAGCGTTTGGAACCGACAAAACTTTATTCACACTTATTTTTAACCTCTTTCTTCTTCTTAGTAGTCAAAGCTCATTAGAGTGTTTAGACGCAAGAAAAAGTGAAGTATACGAGCTGTTTTTGTTGTTGTTGTTTTGTTTTAATTTACAAAAAGTGGGTCGAGTTTTTGCAGCTGCGCGTGCCGGGACCGCGGTGAGTCGTCGCACATTTTTCTTTCTTTTTTTCCGTCAGTTTCAAGCCCAAATGAATAGTGTAATAGACATTTTTATAACTATTGAGAGCAGTAGGAGAGTCGTTTAGAAGTCCTGGCGGGTGTTTTTAAGAAGACACCGGACCGGAAAGTCCACGTCGCGATGCCTAAATAAACTCACACCCACAGACTTACGCGTGGCTTTCTCCCCCCTTTTTTCCTCTTGTTTTCTTTTTCTTTTCTTTTTTTTCCCTTAATCCTTTGCTAATTGTGCTTTCCTGAGTAATCGTGACTCTGACTGCCTTCAGATGATGGTTTAATCCAAGTGTGTGTGTGTGTATATATGTATGTATATGTGTATGTATGTATATATATATATATATATATATATATATATACACAGACACAGAGACTTATGTATATGTGTGTGTGTAGCCTAATTTTTTTGTTTTTTTGTTTCTCCACCAAAACTTGGCCGCACTTTATTTTCCTCCAGGAATGCCACAATTTCCAAAACATTTCGGTCTGACTCAGCAAAGCTGTTCACAGCCTGGGACCCCTTTAAACCTGGTCCCGGCCCCTTTTTAGAGGCTGTTTTGAAACGGGCCAGAAGATAAGGAGGACGCAGATGACTTCTGCAAAGTCAAAACTCAAAGTTGACACCACAGAAGTGATGATGATGATGATGTCCTCTTGTCTGCTCCATGAACCCTAAAAAAGCTTGCTGGTTTTGGTTAAGCAGGAATGTTAACTCTCCTTCTGCTTTTGTCCAGACCCTTTGCCCAACAGAAGAGAACTTCCCCCTCAACTCCATCTCCTCCTGAAGAAGAAAAGTCATTAAATGAGCTGAGTTTGGCCAACACTGGCAAACAAGCTACTGTGTAAAAAAATAAACTTTTTTTTTTTGGTCTGCTGGGAAGTTTTGCTGCGACGTTGGCATCTGTTTGTGCCAAAAACCAGTTCCTGAGTCACATCCATTGTTGGGTGATGAACTATGTTTTTTTTTTTTTTTCTTTTTTTTGTCCTGGTGGCTCTATCTGGAGAAAAGGGTGCTTACGTTTGGTGCTGTAAAGGTTTTGCAGCTATGTGTGGAGGAGCTCAACTGTTCTGAACCAGAGCAGACACAGTTTTAGACATCTTGAGCCTGATCCAGTGACTGAACTGAACTGCGAGAAGGGTCGAACAGTGTTCTTGACCTCAGTGACTCCACGATCTGTTGGAGGAACAAGGAAGCCTCAACGTCTGAGGTGACTGACCTGCGCTGAAAGCTTGACAAATCGGCATCGTGGTGGGATCAACTTGGGAGAGAGAATTCGATTGTCAGCATTTGGCCGCTTGTTTCAGTGTTTGTCATTCTTTATTGGACTATCATTAGTGGTTTGAGGGCTCGGGAGTCATCATCCTTTCATTTCTCAAGATGCTTTTGGTGAGGGATCATTGTTTTAGTGTGCAGGTCATGTCCTCACAGTGCAGTTTATCTGAATATCAGATAAAAAAAAAAAGTAGAGAGAGGGCTTAACTGATGGAAACTGAAAGTGGTGGCGCCTGAGACTGAAGTTTAAAGGGTCAGTTTTTTTTATAACTTATTTTTCTTTAGTGAGCTCCTCAGACCAGTTGAGGTGAAGTAGTCGTGTTAATTGGGGGATGTGTGTAATGAGACGGTAGGAGGTTAAAACAGATGTCACCTTTGAGCTGTTTGTCTCAGACTTCTTTCTTTCAGGGACGGTGTTGTCTTGTCAGATGTTCCCACAACCATGAGCCATCACTTTCGATGTGTCATGCTACTTTGACACTTTATTTTTTATTTTATTTTATTTTCTTAAATACTCTGGATGACTAGATCAGAGTTTGAAAGTCCATAATTCTACTCTCTGGACATCTTGCATTTCTCACAAAGCTTAGGAATTTTTATTTTTTTTGTATTTTCCAGCAGGCATGCCAACCTCTGGCAAACCAGTCTCTCCATTTCCCGGCATCTGAAGGTGGAGGTTCATGGAGGAAAGATTTTTGCAAAGGAAGGGATGATTAACCTGGCGAGTGAGGACCTGAGTGTTCTTGACTGATGTGAATAGACAAGCCTGCAGACGTTTGTGATGGCTGAAGCCTGTTGTTGTGGCAATGACTCATGAAATTCTGTTAGATTTCTAAGCTACACCCTGTTTTCTCCTGATGTGGTTCTCCGAGGTTCAGATGTCCAGCCCCATGTTTGCTTCAGGATTAGAAGGCGATATTAAAATGGAGTTAACTAATATTTGAGCAATCTCATGTCTCTGCTTTTGGAACATTAAACCTTAACTTTTAATCTACTAACCAGTTTCCAGTTTATCCATTTTTAATTATTGGAACAAGATCAGCATTAATTCAAATTAAAATGAGCACTGAAGTGCAAAAGGGCCGGTGCAGCTCTTTTGAATCATGGCGACATTGGAAGTTTTTTTTTTTTTTTTTTGGGATTCATTTTGGGCAGTGAGATGGGAAATGCATTCCTAAATATATTCACTGCCTTAGTACCATGAAGCCACAGCAGGTCTCCTGGCAGCTAGCTTCAACTTGCCAGCCGGCACTTTGATTTTTTTTTTGATTAAGCAGCTCAAGCTTGGCATGCCAGGAAGCTGTAAGAATGTGGATTTACCAAACTGCTACCAGCACTTGTACGCTCTGTCCAGTAAGATTGATTCACATCTAAAGAAGTGCAAAGATGCATGTCTGAGAACTTGGATTTATTTCTTTGCTCTGTGGTCAAGAACCTGGAGTCCTTTTTCTAGATTGTGCAAATGTGTAAACGTGGGAGTTTGATACTTTGAGTCTGAGTGAGCACAATTAGAGTATTGGAGTAATGATGGAGGCTTATAAAGTTCACAGAAAGTCAGGAACAAATGTGCATTTTAATGGTGATTCAGATTATTTTCCTCCTTAATCATGTGGTCTATAAAAAAAAATGGTGGGGGGAGAAATATTTGTCTCCCAGGAACAAATGTCCTTGTTTTATGAGCCATTTCTGCACGTTTGAGGGGTGTTAGAAATTATACAACAAATAAAAAGGAATGTAATTCATTCAGGTCTCTGTTGGAGAGAGAAGCATTTAAAACCTGCAGCTTTGTGTGGAAACATGTTCCCTAAAACTTGGAGGGTGTTTGGTTAAAAAAAAACAAAAAAAAACTTTTTTGTCAGCCTTTGAGAAAAATAGAAGTGTGGAAAAAGGAAAAAAAAAAACCCTATGAGAGGCTAAGCCTTCAACGTCTTTAAATTACTGACTTTGCGAGGCTTTGAAGATAAAAGCATTCCAACAACTTTGCTTGAGCTCCGAAAGAGAGAATTATGCATGTGCTGCAGGTCTGAACGGACCAATGAAGTTCTGAGCTTTGATACCAACGTTGGGTTAGCCATGACCCCAAACACAAAAGTCCAAGCGTTAACTAAATAAAATCCTAACTTAACATGTCACTTCATCATAGTTTTATTGTTTTTATCTCCTCTGAATATTCAGACCTGATTTAGCGCTCCTGTCGTATCAGCACCATGAGCTGGAGCTTCCTAACACACCTGTTGGATGAGATTTCCAACCACTCCACCTTCGTGGGGAAGATCTGGTTAACGGCCCTCATCATCTTCCGCATCGTCTTGACGGCGGTCGGCGGTGAAACCATCTACCACGATGAACAAAGTAAATTTGTCTGCAACACGCAACAGCCCGGATGCGAGAACGTGTGCTACGACGCCTTTGCGCCACTCTCGCATGTCCGGTTCTGGATCTTCCAGGTAAGCGCTCCAGAAATTCCCAAGTATGTGAAGTCTTTTTTCTTCTTCCGTTAACGTCTGAGTGATTTTATTTATTTTAAACGTTCCGTCCAGGTGATCATGATCACCACCCCCACCATCATGTACCTGGGCTACGCCATGCACAGAATCGCCCGCATGGACGACAACGAGTACCGACCCTTTAGGAACAGGAAGAAGAGGATGCCCATCATCAGCCGTGGCGCCATAAGAGACTACGAAGAGGTGGAGGACAACGGAGAAGAGGACCCAATGATCGTTGAGAAGATTGAACCAGAAAAGCCAGAAAAACAAGAAAAAAGTAAGACTTTAGCCTTTTTGATGGTCAGGAAAGTCCTTGACAGAAGACAGATTTATAATTTTGTGCGTTTTGAAGGTCAGGAGAAAAAGCATGATGGTCGCCGGCGGATTCTGCGAGATGGCCTCATCAAAGTGTACGTGTGTCAGCTGCTGTGGCGCTCTGCGTTCGAGATCGCCTTCCTCTTTGGCCAGTACATCCTCTACGGCTTTGAGGTGATGCCCTCGTACGTGTGCACCCGGTCACCGTGCCCGCACACGGTGGACTGCTTCGTGTCCCGGCCCACAGAGAAGACCATCTTCCTGCTGGTGATGTATGTTGTGTCTTTCCTCTGCCTCCTCCTCACCATCCTGGAAATAGTCCATCTGGGGATCGGCGGCATTCGCGACGCCTTTCGTCGGCGCGCCGCCCTCAACTCGCGCGCCCACCGCCCGCCTTCGTCACGCTCCATGCCCACAGCTCCGCCGGGATACCACGCCGCCGTGAAGAAGGAGAAAACAAAAGGAGACCTGAGGGACTTGCCGATGGGCGACTCTGGGCGAGAGAGCTTTGGGGACGAGGGCCCCTCGCCTAAGGAGCTGGAGCGGTTGAGGAGGCATCTGAAGATGGCACAGCAGCATCTGGACCTCGCATACCAGGCGGATGAAGGAAGCCCTTCACGCAGCAGCAGCCCGGAGGTCAACACAGCTGCACGGACAGCTGCTGAGCAGAACCGCCTCAACTTCGCCCAGGAAAAACAGGGCGAAGTGAGCGAGAAAGGTATTCACACTGACACGTAGTGTGCTGTGGGTGATGGTTATTTTTCATTTGCTACATATTCTTTTTAAGAGGTCAGCTCTTCTATATCCCACGTGTCTCCAAAGTGAAACATTTAGGTTTTGAACATGTCAGCTGAGGGAGATTTAAGTATGCGTTCAGAGAAAGTCAGTTTAGAAATGTGGGCTGCAGCCTGTCCTTTGATGAATTAATTTATTAGAAAATGAAGCTTTGACGTCACTGAAACTAAGAATTAAAAATTGGATTTGCCCGTTTTAACCGTCTAAGGATCCCAAAGATCCTAAGGAGGGAAATCACCGTATTCAAGAAGCCTAAACTAGATGATATTTCTCTACGGATAGATGGATAGAACCTTTAATTTCTTCATAAGGCCTGACCTCAAGTCGGAAGAATGTTTTTTCAAGAAGTCCAACTTTTCAGTAAACATGAATCCCGAGGACTGATTTGTCCTTTCTCACTCCTAGGAATACATGCCTGAGCGTGCTTCCCACCTCAACCGTCTCTTTCCATTCCTACTGGCCTTAAATATATGGGGAAGCACAAATGGGAATGCAGTCAGACCACTGAGGGAGACCAAAGCGTGCGTGTTTGTGTGGATGAGACAATCGTGCCTTTCAGTATTAGCGGTCAGTGAGAAACAAAGAAATGCTGACCAAGCTGTGTTGTGACAAATGGTTTATCTCCACAACTCTAAACTTGAAAGCCTGCCACATCTGGAGTTCCTGCTCGTCAACCTACATCCAAAACTCGTGTACACCCCGTTCTTCCAGCCGCTCTCGTTTCTGTGGCCGTGCAGTAATCCGTGTCTGTGTAAGACCTTGTAAGGATTATTGTAAGCTTTAAACTCCTCTGGCTCAGTTCAGTCTGCCTTTTTTTGTTTTCCTCACAAGAGGTTCTCTTTTTATGAAATGTCACTGAATGTTAATGTTTAAGGCTTGTTGTCCTTAAAGAATCTTAAACAGCACAGGCTTTGGTTTTTGTTTTTTTTGTTTTCTTTGGAGCGTGTGCAGTGGCATGTATTGTGCAAGAAGGGTGGCTTAACGTGTGCTGGATGAGTCATGTTTAATTTAAACAGATTTGATCTTGTGATTTATTGGAAAGAGTTCATTCCATTTCAGAAATGTTGAAAGATATTTGAAACCTGTGTATTTACTCGAATCGGCCAAAGTGTGTACCTGGACAATGCTTGAATTCTTAATTTACAGAAATGTTTCAAGGAAGCTCCAAGAATCATTTCTATTCAGTGTGGTCATTTATAATTTAAACTTTTACCAGTTACTTGTTCCCCTCCTGATTTGACCAGAACTCAACATTAATGACTTTAGTTTGAGGGGAAAGCGTTTTCATTGTGTTCCACCTGTTTCACATTATGGTTTAAAAGTTAGGATGTTCATAGATGCGTGTTAAATTATGTAACGTGGAAATTAAAATGCTCTTTGCAGTTTTTTGGGGGGTTTTTTGGTTTTTTTTTTTTTTTTTTTTGCAAAAACTAGCTTGAAACATCTGTATCCTGGGCCACTTTCAACAATGCAATTCCATTCTTGTCTTTTTGAAAGTTACATTCTTCTTTAGTGAGGCATATTTTCCATCCTTGACATGCTTCACTATTTTTTTTTTTTCTTTCCTCTCTGTGCTGAAACATATTTGCTGTTGTGCATCCTGGTGTAAAGAAAACAGCCCCACTGAAAGGAGGGTGACGCTGGTCTGCTTGAAACGCAGGCTTGTACTATTTTGAACATGTTGCGTTCAGTCATCCACGTCTGTCAGTGTTCAGTTTGAACTTTTGTTTTTCAAAGCCTGTCGGTTTAGTTTTTACGATCTGCGGCTGCAGAACTGCCAAAGAGCTGTCCGATGCTGTATTCCTGTATCATCTCACTTCCAGTTCTGAAACTTACTGCAACATATGACATTCCACTTTTGAATATGGTACTCATTCAGTGGTTTATACTCCTATTCTTCCTATTGCAAGTTTTGTAGTTTTTGTAACTGTAGAGATTATTTTGTCTTCAGAGTAAATAAATATTTGAACTAAATGGTTTTCGTTCTGATTCTTTTTAGCAGAAAGTGGAAATCGTTTAAGTGCCCTTTCTTATCTTAAAACAGCGCTGAGTTCTGACATTTATCTTGAAGTGGACCCAACATAAATGCTGAACTTCATGTGAAATGTGAGGTGTGCATGTACCGCCCTCTACTGGTCATCTGGAGTAAAAGCAACAAATAAGATGTTAAAATATTTTTACTTGCAGGTTCAAACGAGTATAAAATTAAATGGAAGAGAAGCTGTTAAAATTACTAAGCTGACATTGTTAAAGTCCTGCACTGTAAAATGTTTTATAGTATACGTTCTGATAAATATACTGTTGGTGAGTAATCTCATGCATGTGTTTAATATATATAATTAGACATGGCTTCTTGAAGCTTACATTCTTGTGTGTGTGTTAATCCTATTTGTTGGGATGTTTCAGTTTAATTTGCAGGTACTGTGACATCACAAACCCGTATCTGAAGTTCTATCATCAGTGGTGCCTGCGCTACACAGCTGCCTTGAGTAGAACTTTAAAATAGTGGTTTGAAGAAAAAAAAAAGACTTTCTATGGTGTCCCAGTGGGTTCATTTTAACCAACATTTCAATGAGACCTCAGGAAACCATGTCGGCTATTGAAGAAAACAAAAGGGGGGGGGGGGGGGTACTCTCTCTTCCTTGTTTTAATGTCCTTAATGTTAAACAAATTCTTTCAAAAGT
>JBAMYA010000012.1:3484856-3507322 GCA_037176975.1 Arrhamphus sclerolepis | reverse complement strand
CCCCCCCCCCCCCCCCCCCCCCCCCCCCCCCCCCCCCCCCCCCCCCCCCCCCCCCCCCCCCCCCCCCCACCCCCTCTGAAAAAATTCAAGGTACAATAATTTACAAATTGTCCCCTAAATCGAACACCACATCTGTAAAAGTGGCTATAGTTTAATTATTGTAGATGTAAGACTTTGATTTATTCCACCAGTAAAGCATAAAGGTATGAACCCCCTTATGTGACATAAACGTGTCCTGCATCAGTAAAAGCAATTATTGTTGAATTTGTAACATGGTGTTATAGTGTTGAAAATGTGTTACTGTAGAAAATAAAATAAATGAAATGGAGGGCAGTTCATCCAAACGACTGTTCAGATACAAGTACACTCCTCAGGCATGATGTTGGGTAAGGTCTCGCAGTTGAACGAGTACCCGCCGTCAGAGGTTGTGGTGATCCTCAGGGACTTCATGCTCCCTGGGACGGGGGCACAGCACTGAGAGATCCCCAACATGGTGGTGGGCCGATCCCCGGCCGAGCAGTTCCCCCGACAGTAGTAGAAGGTCAGCGCCTTCGGGTCGACGATCCAGCTGTTCCAGCCCAGCTCCTCGAAGCTGATTTCTATCTCTGCCCGCTGGCAGTCACTGTGCTCAAGCCTCTCCTGCGACGGACGCTGGAGGAGGTAGATGGCAGAGGGAGACCAGGGGATGGTTACTGGTGCTTGACGGGGGGAACGGACCGGGCCTCGAGAATGAATGTGGATGTCGAGAAAGGGCATCTTGTCTGGTTCAGTGTGGAGGTGTTGGCAAGCTGCACAGTGGACCTGAAGCAGGAAAGGACCCTCCGCCATGGAGAGCAAAACTCTCTGGTCCAGATTGTAAGTAGCCCATCCGTCAGAGCTCAGCTTTGATGGAGCCTCAGCTGCCTGAAGGGGGCGCTGTGTACTGGTGACTATGAAGAGTGGAGCAGATGAGTTTCCTGTTGCTCCTTCACCTGCGTAGAACCAGAAGTGGGCAGATGTGACTGCAGTGTCTTGGGAGTTGATTGAAGGCTGGAAATTAAACGAGAAGTGACAGTTGGTGGGATCTCTTGTTACCGAGTCAGTCATGGTGCAGGATGAGCCTGTCAAAATAAAGGTTCAGAGGTGAGAACATGGCCTGCATGAACTCAGAACTAAACATGAAGACATACCATCAACACTCCACTAAAGGTGGTCTTTTCTGACCTCTAGTGGCCTAATTTGGCATAAAAGGTCTGACGACACCAAATCTGGTTCCAAACTCAGCTCAGTTGGAACCACAGACAACAGCACATTGGACATAATGATTCTTTTAGTTAAATGAATAAACATGAAGAAAAGTAAGTCACATGGAGAACATCTGATGCACGTTCAGTGCTGACTGGTGTCAACGGCACACAAAAGCAATGACATATACTGGATCAGAACTTCACTTTTTTTAAACTAAATATTGTATTAAAATGGTATTTATGAAACTACGATTTAAACTGTGGATGACTTCATAAAAGAAACTTAAAAAAATAAAAAAACGCCTTTTCACCTGAGCTCGGAAACAGAATCATCTGAGACTTTTCCAGGTCTGGACTGGTTTGATGTTTGACCCCCGCTGCTCTGCCCGTCCTGGGGACCCTCACGTGTGAGAGCCTTGGCCCCAACCGTGCAGCATCCCCGTCGGGACCCTGCACCACAGCGAGGGGGGGCTCCTCCAGACCCAGGCCCTCCAAGACACGGCTCCTGAACCAGGACAGCACGACCCCTCTGGGTGGGTCTTGGCCCCCGCAGGCTTGAATCAGACTGATCCAGAGAGGGCCCAGGAGGAGGACGCCGCAGGACACCATGACAGCACCGTTTGGTAAGAAGTCCAGAAAGAAGTTTAGCCTACTTTTTTTCTTTGAAACAACAAGACAGGTTTGAAGACGGACACGGTTTCTATCTCCAGAAAACAGCCCCCCTTTGCTCTCACGGATACTTGTTTGGGCTCCGCAGAGTTTGAGTCTGAGTTCAGCTTGCGAGCAAAATGTTTTTTGTTTCTGGCTCGCAAATAAAGATAGCGGAGGCTGGCCTTGACAGATGAGATGTTGCATTTTCTGCTTTGTGTGGCCGTTTCACACAGAACAGGAATATGCTTGTTGCTTTTCTCCCATGAAATGAATCTAAATCTTCAATCGAAAGTAACTGTTAATGTAAAGACAGGAATTCATCTGGAAATACCAGTTTTGTTTTGGTTCAGTTACATTTTGTGAAAATGAACTCCTGGTATGAAAACATATTAATCTTTAAGCTTTTATACCATGACATAATGACTGTTTTCATTATTGTTCATTTATATAACTTCATTTTACTTTCTTCTAATCTGATCACGGCCGATAAACACATGGACAAACGTTTATTATTATTACTATTATATATTTTTTTTAAAATCTGACTGACTTGTAATACTTGAATCTCTCAGAGTCCAAAATATCATAATGTTTCATTATAAAGTCTTTAAAAAAAAATCACTTAAAGAAAATATGGGTTACTTTTTGTATTTTATTTGAAGCTCCACTTGGGGCTTTTCTTCATCGCACTACTCTTGATGAAGCAATGACGCATCACAAGGTAATAACCTTCCTGTGAAAAAAGTCACATTTTAATACCTGGTTTCAGACGGCCTTTAGCTTCGATTATGTCATCTGTTCGCCGTGGCATCGTTTCGATAAGCCTGCAGTGTCACACTTATTTCCATCTAAAGTTGGGAACCAAGTCTTCTCCAGCACATCCCAAAGATTCTCAAAGGGGTTCAGGTCTGGACTCTGTGGTGGCCAATCTATGTGTGACAACTCATTGGGGCTCAGATGAATCCTGTATCCACGCCATTGGGGGGGGGAATAGGAATAGATGGAATAACCTGGTCTTCCAGTGTCTTCAGATAGACAGATGACCTCATAAAGTTGCTGAACCAAGATGTGAACGTAGATCTGACCAACTGCAGCAACCCCAGATCCTAGCATCCTTTAATCCACCTCTCTTCTTACCCTTCTTCCATCGCTCCAGAGTTCAATTTTTATACTCTAGCAAATTGAAGCCTTTTTTACCTCGATTAACCTCACTGGAAAGTGGTTTTCTTCAGGCTCGGCAGTTGTTAAGCCCCAATTTCTGAAGTTCCCCTCACGTTGTGTGTGTGTGGAAATGCTCTTACTTTCACTATTAAGCACAGCTGTGAGTTCTTCTGTTGTTTTTTTATGGATTGATTTCACCGAAGCTGAATGAAGCAAGAACAAAGAGGGAAAGAACATGAACGGACTGACAACGACCAAAGGAGACGTTGATGACAAACATGGATGCAGTCTGTCGGTGATGATCTGATGAATAATAAAGCTATTTATAAAAATAATATTTATATATCAAAGTTGTCTGACATTTAAACAGAGCTGAGCAAAACTATACCTTTGTAAGTTACAATGTATCTGTAGGCATTTTCTGAAACTCTCCATCAGAAAAAAACCCTTTAAATCAAAATAAGTCTCAGAATTGACTCTCCATCACACTAATGGACCCCTGAATTATGGAAGTACCCATTTACAAAGATAATAAACCCAGGATTTATTAAATTGTGAGCGTGACTCAGGGAGCAAGATAAATCTATATATTTCTTGATTCGTGGTTTGGCCCCAGACTCCAGGTCTTAACCCCAGTGAGAAGACTGGAAAAAAGAAAAGAAAATTAATGTTCCTCTGGGTGGGAATAAACACTGTGACACTGTATGAAGTAATTGAAATGATATCAGGCTTTTTGCTGTTGAAATCACTAAAGTGCTGTGTCCTGTGTTAACCAGAAGAGGGCGGTAAAAGCAAAGCAGAGAAAACAACATCGGAGATGTCAAGGAGATGCTTTGATAATTTTTTTTTAAAGAAATAAAAATGTAAGGATGTAGCTCAGTGACTCAACACACAAATGTAACATCGGTTATGTGGGAACAGATTAGAGTTAATACCAATGCCATTACTTGAACTCATTTCCCGTTAACTTTTCAAGCAGAACTTCTCTCATCTTCCTTCAGTTGTGGCTGTATGAGGTTGGGTTACATCATATCATTAGCTTCCTTTAGCAGATGGTGTCACGTGTGCATTTATTCCGGAATAGTTGTTCATTTTCATCCGGCTCTTGAGCGGATTCTTTTCGAGGTATTTCCATGTTTTATGCATAAACTGTATTTAAGAGATGGATGCAGCCGTCATCAGTTAAAGATGATCCAGTAAACTTCTGATTGGACTCCAGCTTTTCACTGGGAATTTTTTTTCAAACCTCAGTCTGAACCCAGAAATGCTTTGTCTTCAAAGGCCCAATTCCAGCTGTATTTCAAAAATAATGAATGTAATATGTAATGAATCTTCATATTAGTTGTGCTTTTACTTTGGTACATTTAACATCGATCGTAAATACTGGACAAACTGTCTGGTCACAAGAGCCTTCAAAGCCCAAGAGGCGGGACAAAGCTGTTGGCTCGCATTCAGTCAAGCACGTCTAATGACTTCCGGGCATCTGATTGGTCAGCTTTATTGCTTCATATAAATTTATCTGATGTGGTAGAAAAGAAAACTCACACCCTGTACAGTTGTCATGGATGTTAATATGCAACCAAAGTTGTACCAGGCTGTAAATATGTTTAATTTAATGTTTAATTTAAGTCGGTGGAGATCTGCTCTGTTTTGGAGGCAGCACCTAGTAGTCAGTGAAGGAACTGCAACAAAACATACTTCCTGGATGAGCTTCACCCCATAAGATGCATGGGTGCTGCTTGGTTAATGTTTTCTGAGATTTTCCTTGAATTTTCATGCTAATTGTAATTTTACTAAACATCTCTGCACGTTCTTCTTCTGTTTTTAGACTTTATCTATTGCAGTGTGTCATAAAGTTCTCCGTTCCTTCAGCAAGATCATAATTCACATATGTCTCTGAAACAGGAACGAGTCTTTGAGCCAAAGAAACATCAAATTGTCGTATTTATGAGCTTCAGCAGCAGCATATGTTGCCTCCCTGCCAGTCAGACTGTATTGTTATATCACTGCCCTACAGTAGGGTGAATCACTAAGTCCTTCTTTATTCTTAGACTTTCTTTTTATAGAAATTCCAACTGTCCGACTCAGGCTGTCTCTGGCTTTCTCTCAGGCACGCATACATTTTGGTTGATAACGCTATCTACAGGGCTTGGAGCGAGGGTGCTTTGTGCATGGATGTGCGTAAGTGTGTGAGAATAGGTCACACGAGGCAGTGCAAGAAATCTGACCTGTCTGTGCAGCTGTCACTCTCAACCTGAGGGAGCCTTGGGGGGGGGGCAAAGCAGTAATATGGGAGAGAGGGAGACGGGTGGCACGAGCTGATTTAACTAGCTGGAAACCTAAAAACATGAAAAAGGGCAGTTTTTGATGAGCACGTGAAGGTGGAAACACACCAGAACAGAAGGCCTGAGTGGTTTGACATTTAAGGAAACGACCTCTCTCTCTCTCTCTCTCTCTCTCTCCCTCTCTCTCACCACATTGATAGGGACCATGGCAGTGGCTGCTAATGCTCCATGATCTAGGCTGGACTTACACCTACGATCTGTGCTCGCTAAAGGACACGCACAGACACATAATTTAGCAAATGATTTGAGATGAAATATTTTGCTCCATGGATCTCGTTACTTTAACTTGGACTTTGCGGGGATGTCCAGAGGAATTCCTGCTGGCTTTAGAAGCAAAACCAAGGTAAGCTGCATTCCTTTGTCAGTTAAAGTCTTTTTTTGCCTTTAAGCAATGATATGAGTCACATTTAAACAATTATTATAAGCTACAAATGATTGTGGAGCGGGAAAGTCTACATACAAAAATATGAACTGAATAATCACATTTTCATACAAAAACCAAAAGTTTTTTCCAAAAAAATAAAAGCTGAAATGAACATTACATGTCCTTAAGATGGCAAATTGAGGAAACAAAAGTAAAGAATCTATAAAAGCTACTTTCTGAAATGATCTGACATAGGAAAAAGTTTTCTCCTTGCTCCAAAAAAGTCCATCAGGTCACAAAAGTCACAAAAGTTTTTAGTTTGAAAAAGAATAAAAAATAAAATAAAATGATATATCTATATTAAGAGAGGGGGCGGAAACTTGTTTCAATTGTGAAACACGGCTTTGTTAGTATCATGCTGTGGGACTGATCAGCTGCTTTTTATTCTTAAGTTCAGAGGGAAGTTATTAGGACAGCTTTCTCTGGGTTTTGCAAAAAAGGCCGAGGTCCTAAAAGCATTAAGTCTCAGAAATAAAATGTTTTTTGTTTTTTTCTTTGTAAAAGAATGCTGAGAGACTAACTGCAAATGTGTTACTGCAGTAGAGAAAATGGGCCTTTTCAGAATGTAAGAAGCTCTATAAACTGTTTTTTTCACACTTAATGTCCCATGCAGGACTTGTTGTTAAAGGCTAGTCTTTAATTTTCTTGGCAGTTTCAAAAACAATGCGTCTTTTTATGAGTGTATGAGCTAAACTGTTGTCATTTTATAACCCTGTCTCTGTAACTGGTGATTGTTGCAGGTCTCGGTGCAGCAGCAAAGGAAAAACATCCTCTGCACTTCCCGTGGGCCCAGAAATATCTGAACCGGTGGAGTCTTTCAGAGGAGATGCTCAGTAAGTTCAGGTTTTCTTGACACCTCCGGTCAAACACCTGACAAAAAGTGAAGTTTGTGTACGACATTCAACGATAATCAAGATGGCAGATGGCCCAGAGTCGAGCCCCTGCCTCAACATCCCGTCCAAAAAAGCCAAAATCACCAGTGACCCAGTTCTCCAAGACACTGAGGCCAAAACGCCGGAGCCATCAGCTCCAGCGTTCATCCGTAAACTCCGAAAGGCCGCAGTGGGAACAGCTTGTGATATTCGACTGAGGGTGTCAGTGTCAGGACACCCGAAACCTGTGCTGACCTGGTACCACAACGATGAGCTCCTTCCCCCATCAGAGGCTCAGGACTCGGGAGGGCTGTGGATACGGGACTGCCGCACCAGTGACGCCGGCGTGTACACCTGCCTGGCAGCCAATGAGCTCGGAGAGGCGAGCTGCAGCGCCGTCCTGGCAGTCATGGACCTCGGTGAAGGTAAGGGTGCTGGAGTTTTCTCTAAAACCTTCCTTTGAAACGTCATCTGAAGTCATGAGAGCTCATCCAGAAAAACAAAAAAAAATCATGGAGAGCAGCTGGTTTACGTCACAAAGTCAGGATTTAACCAAACATCTGCAAAAGAGTTTACAGCAAAAAGCTGCTCATTTCTGTCAAAACTCTTCTATTGTGTTTGTTTGTTTGTTTTTTATAACAAACATTCATCATTTTGGGACAAAAAGTTTAAATTACACAAAATTTGCAAAACAATGTTGCAAAAAGTTGATATTTTCTGACAAAATATTTTAATTTAAAGTAAAGACTATATCACATGACATTTGTGATACGATTAAAAGACGCGGGAAAAGATGCCTGTTTTTTTTCTGAATTTGTGATGTGACGAGAAAAATATGTAATTTTTGCACAAAAGTTGTGATTTTCAGTGAAATTGGACATTTTATGACCAAATCTTTACAGAGAATATATGATATTGTTAAATTTGTCACCTTTGAACAAACTTAGTTGTTTTTTTTCCTTTTTTGGGGGGAAAAAAGAAAAAAATGACAAAAAAGGTCAAGTTGTTTGTTTGTTTGAAGTCACAGTTACCATGAGAAAAATGCACTTTTTTTTTTTTACTTCAGCTGTATATCCAAACTCTACGTGATCTCAGAGTGAAAAACATCTGACTTTGAGAAAGAACTGTGGAACTGATAGTTTGTGTTTCTCGTGAATATTTAATGCTGATTTGTTTGCCTGCTGATCGAAACTGTGGAGACTGTTTATAAACTTTTTTTCCAGGTTTCTATTAATAGAAAGTGAACATACACTCAGCTGCATTAATGCAGTTTTTTTTTTCCTAAACTTTAACGCCACTCAGGCTGGTTGCATCATCAGTCCTTCTCCGTGGTCTCAAACACGGGCTCTGGTTTGCGGTGAGGTCATTGTGATGTTGGACTCGTGCATCATGCTGGCTTGTGAAGAAAGTTGACAGTTGAGCTCACATGTCACCAGCTCTGCCACCGTGAGCTGCTGCACATTGTCCTGCTGCCACATCACTCAGCACCTCCACGTCTCTGTCCTGCTCTCGGAGCTTTCAGCTGGTCTTCATGAACCATTTCTTTGTGTGTGTGTGTGTGTGTGTGTGTGTGTGTGTGTGTGTGTGTGTGTGTGTGTTTCCTCACTGAAAGACAGCCATAAAGTCAAACCATTTAGACATTACAACTGCATGTCTAAGTTTTGACTTTGGGCTTTGTTGTTGTTGTTTCTCCTTTTACATTAACAGCAAACAAGCAGAAGACAGCAAATAAATCCTCTTGGCTCTAGCTGTTTCCTTATCTTGTCCACCTCTGCCTGTGTCGTGCATCTCCCTTCTTCTCGCTGTCTTCTTATGGTTATTTATGGCCTGGTATGTGCCGTGCCGGCTCGAGTGCTCGTGCTCCGCTGATGTGTGGACGCCGCCGGCCCCCTTCTCCAATTGCACCAGCAGACATCACAGATAATTATAGCTTCACCACGGTCAAGACGCAGCACTGTCACACTCAATCACAGCCAGCGCGATGAAAAGGGACCCAGAGGGAGGCTGCGATTGTGTATTTTTGTGTTTGTCAGTGGTTCCACCCCGTGTTGTGTCCAGCTACTTTTAATGGCTGCTTTTAGCTCTGCTCAGTGAGTCAGACGGTCTGCCGGTCTGCTGCGTCACAAGTCTGGATTACAAGTCGTTACAAATTCCCTGACACTGTCCCTCTGGTGTTGATTTTCAGATTAACACACTGAAGATCGGTTTTAAAGAAACTCAGAAGTGGTATTTCACTACGCTGTACAGTGATGTAGCGCATGAAGGTGATTTAATCAAAAGATAACATTTTTAAAAGTGTGGTGAGGCTAAAACCTAACCTGAGGGCCTGCTGGAGAAGCACAGATACAGGAAAAAGATAACATTGTTATACAAAGGACAGTGTCGTTGCCGCTGTTTGGATAATATCATCCACTTTGCTTGAACCAGAAAGACATATTGACTTGAAATCCCAAGAAACTGCTGTTTTCCTGACAGAATTGTCAAATGGCAGAAGGTAAACAGGTGAGGCAAACAGTTTCAGGGACGAGATTGAAAGGGTCTGTTCTGAAATCTGCATTTATTTGCTTTTTATTTGCAGCTGACATTTGATATGCCTGTCGATCTTGAAACCAGACTGGCGAAGTCGTATTAAATCCTCCTGCGCCCTTGCTATTTGCTACGCCTCTGCAGCAGCTCACACTTGAACTTGAGACTTGAATCTATTTTTATTGGATTTTAAAAAAAGGCTGTGTGAATTCTTCAGACATAGCTGAAAGAAATTGTTGTGTTTGAGACATAAATCCGTAACCCGAGCGCGCTGATCAGGTAGCCATTTAGATCCCCAAGCCACAACAAATAAAGTCCGGGGAACCTTTACAGCAGACCTTCATGATTAAAGCAACCGTGTTTTTGAGTCATTAGTGCAGTTTAAGCTTTTATTTTTGATTGATCTGATCTCTGCAGTGGTTGACCACACACACACACACACACACACACACACACACACACACACACACACACACAATGTTAAAGTAACTTTCCAGTGAACAAACTGAATGTTCATCATCATTTCCTTTCAAATTTTTAAGCAAAATAATGCATTTATATTGAAGATGTAGCTGAATCACGCATCCATTTAATTATTTTAGTTGTCCAGCAGCCTGAAAAACTACAGAGGATCTGTTCCATCACCTGGAAGTCGTCTGTAAAGTAGATTGATAGAAAGATGGAATAAGAAAAATGCACGTGACTCTGCTTATAATCATGTACTTGCAAAAAAGTACATTGTTTGCTGAGCATCCTGCAGGGAATGGCTGAATTCAGATCAGTTGTTGTCGAAGATAAACGCTGTCACTGTACTCGTATATTGCTGCTCTTGCATCATAAATACAAATTCTGTTGTGTTTATGAGGTAAACTATTCGCTGTGTAAGTCCTTGAGGCCGCCCCAGCGAGGTGCCCTGCTGGCACTTAATAAAAAAAACTGACTGTTTAGATTGCAAAGAATTCTTGCTTTAATGTCGTTATTTAGTACAGAATTTAGCTTAAACTTCATTTTTAATCGATACAAGTCTGCAGTTTTTGTTTTTTTTTTCCACTCCAGCTTCAAGGCCTGACGTGGATCTCTGTCTTCACACATCACCCCTGAAACTGGTCTCATTGGTCAAAAATCGATACATGTGAAGCTGCAGCATGTTATAAGGGTGTACTAGAGTTTCCACACTCCCTGTAGCGAGAGAAGAGGGTCCCAGAGAGGACGCTGTAAGGTCATCTGGTTTCTGTGTAGCAGCGTTTTTAATCTCCAGCTCTAGCTGCTGGATGGAGGGGGCCGGCTCTGCTGAAAGGGGGTGCAGTGGGAAAGTATAACTGGAGGAGTTGTACTATGAAGGACTTGAAATAGACCGCTGAGGTTGGCAGTCAGAGCTGGGCCTTTAGGGGGACAAGGAGAGGGCAAGAAGGAGAGACATGGGCTGAAGGTGGTAGCTTTGAGGTCCAGCGGCCATGTCAGGGCCGCTCACCTTCTCTTAACTGCCTTCCCAAGTGCTACCAAAGAAGAAGGGAAAACGCTGGATGTGAAATATGCTAGTTACTTTTGAAACGAGATAGCCAAATGCCCTTTCTTAAGGATCTCAGAAAACAAGAACCATGCTGCGGAAGGAGCTACTCGATGCACGGAAATCTTTGAAGAGTGTTCGGGAAGATGTGAGTGGGCTGAGAAGGAAGAAACAGAGGGGTGAGTAAGATATGCTGCCAAAAAAAAATGCAAAAAGACAGTGTATTATGGTGTGAAAGGAGTCCTTGAACTATTGCAGGGAGTTATAACCTGCGTACTCTCCCTTCAGGTCATGGATTATATCTTTGCATTCACAAATGTTCTGCTTCCTGCAATAAAAATCTGATTTTAGCTGCCTGTAAACAGCAATTTCAAAATTATTTTTATGTAAGAACTTATTTAAATATGTATTTTATCTAATTTCCCCTCAAAAATGATACATCTTGACCCTTCAAAGTTCTATATCTAAATAGAAACAAATGCAACCACTGACAGGTAGAGAGTGGAAACCACATGTAAATGTGTAAATAACCTAAAATATGTGATGCAAGTTGGCAGTTTCTTTAGAGAAATCCACAAAAAACATGTAATTAATCACTGTTTTTTGTAATCAGCTGTGCAGCAGAGCTTTTATATGTCTTTATCTACGTCTTGTGTAGATTTCAGCTGGCCTCCAGTGAGCTGATGGACATCTGAGTGATGATTTCACATTCTGTGGATGTTCTATTAAAGTGGATTAAAGTCGCAGTACAACTTAATGAGGTTCTTCATTCACACGAGAGCAGCTGAGGAAACATGAGGGTGAAGCCAGCGCTGCGTTGCTCCTCTCTTTGGCAAATGCCATGTTTGTGTTCCATCCCACCAGTATACAGTCATTCACAGTAACTCTCGGGGTTTTGTTGAGGATTAGGTGGTAAGATCGGGTTGCAGTGTGACCGTCAACATTGGTCGTGGTCTTTACGGGTTTCCAAACTACCTCACATTCTGAACGCGCGCGCTTACACCTGCAGGTCATTTTTTATGGCAAATAAAAGAAAACTTTCATTCTGAAAGTTTCTCTTTCTGCTTAAACTGGTCTGTGCTTTAACACTTTTATTTTTTTGTAAACATATTTGTTGAATTCAGTGCCAGATGTATGGTGAATTAAAATCTAAAACACGAGAACCAACGTTGTGAATCATGTATGTATTAAGAGATGTCTTAAGAGAGTGAGAGTGGATTCACACGTACGAGGTTCAGTACATCTGAATTTATTTATTTATTGATTGATTGTGAAGACAAATTTCCACACAAAGATTCAGAATGAAATCCACAGAAGTCTTTGTACATGAGGCTGTTGTAAAATCAAGAAATCACTTAAATGGAATCCGTCTGACAACAGGAAGTAGAATAAAAGATCGATAAGAAAAAAAAAATCAACACATTATGCCCCGATCTAGAAATTCAACAGATGAAATACAAAATCATTGACATCTATCAATTTGGGAACGGTTAACAAACCATTTTGAAGACTTTGGGAATCCTCTGGAGGAAACATGGAACAGAGGAACCTTCCCAGGATCGGTCAGCAGACCAAAATTATTGGTCACAGAAGCACCCAAAACAACATCTAAAGCTCTGCAGGCCCCAGTTGAAGTCAGTGTTCATGATTCAACAAGAAGGCAAAAGGCCTGTCTCATATTTGCCCATGACTCCCAAGACCTTTGGGAAAATATGCCATGGACCGATCAGGCAAGCAAGAACGTTTTCAGGAGGTCTTTGTCCCGTTACATCTGGAGTAAAACGCAGTATTTCAGACAAAGAACGCCATGGCAACAGTCAAGCACGGTGGCGGGAGTGTGATGGTCTGGGGCATGACCTCAAACAGGCCGTTCATGCTTGTTTCTTTTTACAACTTTGCATTTCCTAATGAGTAAAATCATAATTTGAATTTTGCATTTACTCAGGTTCTATTTGTCTGACATTAAGATTATTTTGATGATCTGAAATATGTGAAAGTGCTAAAAACAGAACAAATCTGTTTTTGTAGGACCTTGAACACCTCTTGTTATATATTAATTTGAACGTAATTCTGATTTTATGACTTCAGTGGTTTGGATCTTGCGAAGGTTTTGCCTCGTTGAGCATCTTGAATTCCCAAATCAGCGCCGTCTCCCTGCTGCTTGTGTCCGTACTGTTGAAAGTGGTCTTTAAGCTGTGAAACTACTGTTTTCTCTTGTGTGCTCCTCAAGCCAGGAGACTTTGCAATCGCAGCATCTGCTTTTATCAGCTAACTCGATTCAAGCGGACACAATTTATGCGTAATGTAAGATTTGTATGGAATTTGATGTAGGAGCTGGCTTCATTGACATGAAAACACAGAAAGGTTACGATCATAAGGTAATGTAACAGCAGCAGAATCTGTTTTCTGTTCCAGAAACGTGGTCGCAGACTTGCTGCTGATGAAGCTGTATGTCTGGAAGGCATCCATCAGGACTAGTCCACAGAAAGCAGCCTTTGTCACAAAATCAATGGGTTTCCGTGAAGTCTGCTTACCCTCTTGTTGTTTTAAGCTAATTAAACTATATCACATTCCAAATTGCACCTGTCCAAATTCTTTTAAAGTACCTACATTCTCCATGTGGGTTAATGCTGCAGGAAACAGATTGTGCATCCGTACTGAAGGCTGACTCACAAAAAAAAAAAAAAGAAGAGAAAAAGAAAAATCAGCTATATTTGTTGGCACAGCTCTGTCTGACACATGAGAGGACAGTAATCAGCTATGAGGACTGGGTGATGGCCAACTTTGTGTCTGCTGAAGGGTTAGGCAGTGGAAAGCATTGCTAAATCAAAGGAACCAGATTCAGAGACGATAAATGACATGCTCCAACAAAATCTAATTGTCTTTGCTTAATGGCTGCCATTCTGCGATATTCCAGCCAGAAACTGGTGGAAGCTGGTAAGATGCAGCTTTTAGTGAGCGGAAAAAAAAATCTTTGATGCATCCAACTGCATGAAATTGACGCTTTGCCATCATATCTTGCTTTTCATTGGATGATGGTCATGGAATTTTTTTTTTGTGTTATGATGGGCTTATTGATCCGGGGGCGTTTTGAACTGTTACTTGGGGGTGTATCTCATATCACGCATAAAGCATTGGTATTGATTGCTTCACTTTCTGCTGCCTCTCACTGGTGATGGATGGAGGAGTGCAAGGTGGTAGGGGGTGAAAAGAGGGAGGTTTTTTAAAATAACATTTGGAGACTGCAAAGCACCGCATCCAGGTTTTTGTTCGGTTCAGAGTCTTTCAAAGTTCAGTTTTTTTTAGAGCAGTTTGTTGCTTGACGTCTCATAAAGAAGCTAATTGACTTCTGATTCATGATAGCAGTAAACCTCACGTGGATTCTGTGTTTACAGGCCAGTTAGATCAAACAAATCTCAGTTTGCAACATTTAATGTTTCAGAATTTTTCAGCAAAACAAGAGATAAACTCTGTGGTTACAAAGTAAAATTATCTGTCAACGTTAATAGGTATTAAAGTAAGTAACTGCTGTGACATTTTCTGAGAAAGAATGTGTCTCAATTCAAGCGGCAAACATCCCACTTCCGGGTTGAAGCTCATACAGGAAGTTAATTTTGTTGCAGTTCCGTGACTGACCACGAGGTGCTGGCTCCAATGCAGAGCAAATCCTTACTGACCCACATTTTAAAAGTGCCAACATTGCAGCACAATTAAACATACTTACAACCTGGTACAAAAATTGTTTTCTTTATTTGTTTTATTTTATTTTTAATCTGCGGTTACATATTACATCCATGACAACTGTATGAGGGGTGAATTTTTTTGTACATCAGATACATTTATATTACCTTATATTACATATGTATAGTTGCTATTTTTTTTTTCAGTTAGTGTCACCAAGATGTGTTTCAATAGTCATTCTGCAATCTTGGCAAATTAAGTCCTAAATTTAACACTTTTAAGGGTTCAGAATTGTCCCAAACAGTCATATTCCTCATTTTCAGACTGCCTGGCTGTCACTGTAAGAGGTTAGCATGCCTCCTCCCCTCAGATGCTTTCCAGCCGTCCTCCATTTAGCATATATGGGAGTAACATGTCTGACTGGTTTGGAAAGTTAACTGGAAACAGCAAAGTGAGCGGGGAGCAGGGGGAGGAGGAGGCTAAACAGGGTGCTCACTGGAGAACACAGAAAATAGAGGATTGAGGCTGCATGATCAAACAAACCTGGAGAGATTTTCAGCGGTGATCAAAGTAAAGCGGTTCTTAGTTGGGGTTCAGGCAGCATTGGTTTTTTTGTTGAACTCACTGATTTCTAACTTGGGAGTCAGAAAAACAGCCTAAACCTCACCTTCTCAAACACCATATGGGCAGGGGAGCCCAACCCCAAACATCAAGACAGGGATGCTCGAGGCCTGGAGTTGGGCATCTCTGATATAGGGTATCATTTAGGGTCTCCAGGCAACTGTTTTACGGACCTGCTCGGTGTGGCCAGGGGAAGGTGGGATGCCCCTGGTTCTTGTTCCCATCTCCCCGCTCTACCCCAGAGCATCCCTTCCAAGCTCAACCCTTGGTGGGCATGGCGGGGGATGGGCCTGATGTGGGGAACTGGTCACACCTGGGTCTCTCCAGCCCACTGGAACTTAGTCATTGGGCCAACTGGAGCCCATGACTTAAACATCTGTGTGGTGTGGCTCCAGGCTCTTTCTTGTGGGTTCATGCATCCTTGTGCCATGAAGGAGGGGGGCACTTTGCTTGCTCTCTGTGGGCCGGCAATGCTAATGTGGAAGCTGGTGGCCCCGACCTCATACCATACCTGTACTGGTGCTTCTCCTTGATTCTGGGCTGGTCCTAATTTCTGTTGGCTCTGGGATATGGGGATGGGGGTAGTGGCCAAAATGTCATAATATGAGACCCTTCAAATGTTTTTCTGTGTTGTTTAGCCTGAATACCTCTAAAATGAGACGCTTAAAAGGGCTAAATGTGTTCTGAGGGAATAGGTGATATTTCTGTTTGTTTCATTCAGCTGATTGTTTCCAGTAAAACTGAAATTATTCCAAAAATTAAGCAAATTTATTATTTATTTCACTGATATTAAAAGGCTTAGCGTCATTTGCAGTAATTTCTACTTGCACCAAACAGGCCAAATACTATTTAATGCATGTTTAACTGGGCTCAGTAACATCTCAAAGCAATCGCCTGTTTATCCTTGAAATTATGGTTTAATTGAAACAAAAGTAAGTAACAGCCACACACAAGGATTTTATTCATGGGGTTTTCATCAGCTTTTAACTCAGTAAATAATAATAACACTCTGCTATACTGCCTCTCTGACCTCCAGGTCCACCCCACACTGATTTTATGGATAAAGGACTTTTTAAAGGACAGTCCAATTCAATTATTTTAAAGACAGAGCTCCCCCAGGGCTGAGTTTTGTCTCCTCTCCTGTTCTCTGCCTACACCGACAGCATCATCTGCAGCAGGGAGGGACTGAGGCTTTTTAAATATGCAGACGACATGGCCCCGGTGGCACATGTCACTGACACCCAGGCCCGGACACAGTACCAGCAGGAGGTTCACACTCTGGTCCAAACCTTTGCTGAAAACTCACTAGAGCTCAACATTTTAAAAAACTAAAGAGCTATGCTGTGGGTTCTCAGTGAAAAGCCCAGACCTGTTCCAACCCCTGAAGATCCACAGTCTGACTGTGGAGCAGGTGGGACGTTTCAAATATCTTGGGACAGAGATTGACACTTGCCTGTACTTTGGCCAGCACGTGGGCCCTGACTACAAAAAGGCACAACAGCGTCTCCACCTGCTGAGGAAGCTCAGTTATTTTGACATCAGCAAAGATATTTTAACCCTGGTTTATAAATCACTCATCAAATCCATCTTCATCTATAACACCTCAACCTGGCTCCACTTCCTCACCATCAAACACAAAGCAAAACTCTAATATCTCCAAAAATTCTTTCATCCCTTCTGCAATAGCTGCTCTTAATAATGCAAAATAGAAATGTATTTTAACAGCATTTAGTTCACGTTTAATTCCTCACATGATTAGCTGTAATAGGAAGAACCTCAGTGTTTAATGAACTGCTGTATTGGCTGCCTTTTGTTGTGGATTTTCTGAAATAAATAACATGCATCAGGCTGTAATCCATTTGTAGTAATGTGTTTGCTCCTCCTGTCCAAATAGCTGCCTGAGGCCGTGACCCTATCGCTTGTTGGAGCTCGTACACATGGAATATAGCGGATAAATATTTGATGGCTTATGGGTTTTGCTGACGGCTGCTATCTTCCTCAGAGAGGACAACAAAGGGGAAGAGAATAAACACAGACAGTACAGCGGAGTGTGAAATAGTAGGGTAAATATGTAGGGATTTTTTTCTATCATGGCGGCACATTTTCACATTTATGAAAGCATATATTTTTCCTGCCTCTTTTATGGCTTGTTATTGTCGTTTATTACCTCTTCCTCCACACTTATCCCCAAATCTGCTTTCATTATGAATCTCCTGCCTCATTGTTCCACCCCCTCTCCTCTTTATCTCTTTTCTTTGTCTGCTTCCCTCTTTGACTTCCTCTGTGCATCTGTCACTCCCCTCCTGGTCGGGGAAAAAAAAAGAAGAAAAAAAAAAAAGCCAACATGCCCAGCTGAAGCCAGTTGTTTTCTTTTTCCAATTTCTCCACTTCCTCTTCCTCATATTAATCATCTTCCCATCACTGTGATCAAGACCAACATCCCTGTTCTGCTCAGATGTCCAACTCCCCCGCCCCCCACCTCCTCTTGTTTTGAGTACACTCTGGATTGAGGGGAGGAGAGGAGGGAGACAGAAAAACCAGCTGAGAACTGCCCCTCTGAAGACAGCCTCTACGTCAGAGAGAGACACTTTTCACATCAGCGGATACGCACTCAGACACAAAGACACCTGGCTTTCGCTTCATTTGCATTCAGCATCTCTCTCTCGATCTCTTTCTCCCCCGACTTGCTGCCAAGACCGGAGAGTAAACACACCCACGCACGCAGGAAAGGGAGGCTGAATCCTGTTTTCAGCCCTGATTTTTGTTGCTTCTCTTCATACCACACCCTGGGCTTGTTTCGCGTTGTAGGGATGTTTTTGTGAGCTGATGCCACAGGTAATCTTCACTTGACAGGAAGCAACTACTTTTAAAATGAAGAAAATCTGGTCCAAGAAGAGATTTCAGGTGAGTTTGCTCCTCTATAGAGATTAAAAAATAAAAAAAATCTTGTATTGATGATTATGCTCCATTCATGTTGCTTTTTTTCATACATTCTGCTCTTTTTCTTACATATTGACATGAAACGCCACGCCCTTTACCTGACGCCGTGGCTTCAAATAGCAGAAAATACAATGTTTTTTCTTAGAAATACATTGGTAACAGTACGGAAGTGGAAAAAATGCTTTAAAAGATGCAAAAGAAAGAAAATTACATATAGAAAATAGAGGAAAATATAGACAGCCTAACAAAGAAAGTCAGAGAAACTCTAGTTTTTAATATACATAAAATATTAGAATTAATTTCCTATAATGAAGCACTAAAAAAGGCTCATTTCACTTTAAATCTGTCAAATCCAAATGCCCTGCTCCCTCAGTAACACTGTTCACATTCTGTGTTGTGAAATATGTATTTTTCTTTGGCAGTCGTGGCAGTGGTGTTGTATAATAATTCACTTAACTGGTTTCACAAATTCGGGGCAGATGAAAAGTGTGTCAGTAGGCTACACTCCATGGAGACATGAGAATCAGGCCAGCCACTTGAAGTGAGCTAAGCACAGGAGCAAGCTGGTTTCTCCCAGTCACTTCACCTCCTTTCAATTCTGCAACAATATCAAACCCCTGAGACATCTGCGATGGCTTCGAGCAGCAGATTCAAATGACACTGGCAGGATTTGGATTATACTCAGAATATTTTCTGAAGTGCTGGCCAAATCCACATTTCATGCAGAATGCTGTTTGAGGCTGGGTTATGCTGATATGATTGCCTGGAGGTTATAACACCAGGAATCACGACAACAGTGGACGTTTCTAGGGGGATCTGTAGAGCAGCAGTTACCACCAGACGGCACTTAATCAAATTGCCTGACACAAAAGCGCCTACCAATGGGGAGCGTGCAGTGAACGCGGTGGGAAATACATGCAAAATGAGTCATTTCACTTTTGCTACTTTTGTTTTCTGTCCACTGCAAAGCAGTGAGTCATTCTGAGGAGCTCTCCATGGTGCTGATTGACAGACTGTCCAAGGATCAGTTTTATCAAGTGCTTTATCAGCATTGAGACTCACTCAAAAGATATCCTGGGGTATTTGAAAAACAGCCATCATTTCTACATTTTAAACCTTTAATTCTACTGTGTGACATTCAGTTTCTAGTTTTTCCAAGAGGTTTTTTTTCTCAGTGTTTTCATGCATGCAAACTGCAATATTGAAGTTTTTACATAAGGTAAATGTTTTCACAGTTGTTGATTTAATGCTTAACCTGGAAACTAGACATTTGTTTAAACACAAGACTGACTAATGTGATGAGATCTTAACTTATAGTCCCAGTTGTTATTTATTTTTAAATGATCTTTATTTGCTGAATGAAGACATGAAATGGATTACAGATTTCCTGCTTCGTGCAGGGGAAAAAAAATCCAGAAATGGCACTTTTTTGTGTGTGTTTGGACTCATGAATGTGTCAGAGGAGGTGCTTTAGTGTAAATTGGGGCTTTGCAGTTTGTACTGAAGTGTTCTGTGAAAACTGAATCTGTAATTTGCTGATGAATAATGCATTTTATTCTTGCATCTTGTTTCAGAGAACTGGGCATTCCACACGGACATTTGGCAGATTTACCCATGGTGTGTTGTCAGTATGAGCTTTACATGTTGTCTTCTGGTGTAGCATGTTCAGGTCTTCTAATATTTGGTCTTCTACTTTTGGTTCTTCCCGGTTCTTGTGTTTGTTTATGTTTCAGCATCCAATAGTATGTGCTCCATTGTAAATTATTCCAGTATTAACTCCTTGATGTATTACAGCTGCTATTACAGAACACGGATGTCACATTAGTTCAGTTGTATGTTCTTTTCTTTTCTTTTCTTTTTTTCTTTTTTTATTTTCTGTTAAACCGCTCAAATCAAGAGTGGGTTTTGTTGTTGTACATCCACCCCCACCATGCAGCATTTTAGTAATCATGCTGATGCCCCTTCTGTATAAAATCCTTGGGTGGATAACGTCTAGTCTCAGTGGCTTATGGTACAGTATTTTGCAATATTTGTGCTGCTCATCACTCAAACTAAAGCAGATACATCTTTCACGTGACTCCAGATGCTGTTTACGTTACAATTCAAACTGTATGCTTTGGTTTATATTCCCTCATAATTACACTGGAATCAGTTTCCCTTACCTCCGTATGATGAGCAAGCTTTTTATAGTTAATTTGATACAGATGGCTGGGTCTGCGCAGAAACACTGTAGCAATGTAGTGAGTTAATGGTGACTGTTCATGTTACACTGCCTGTTTTTTTTTTTTTTTATTATTAGTCAGACCTTCTGGATTTATCTAATAAAGATTTACTTGCTGTGAGGTGCAATGAGGTGCAACCCATTTTGCGGTTGTCATCATCCTCCTACTTCACAGCCTCTCTAACCAGTAAACATATCTGTCAGCCACCCAGCAGTTTGGCTGGTGATTTTAGACTCTAATGGGTACGAAGAGGATTGGTCGTGTGGGTGAGAGAGATGCTGGTTTCCATAGTAACGGTGCTCTCCCGTCTGCCCTCTCTTGCTGCCACTATGGAAGCGAAGTTTTCCGCTCCTGCCGAAAGCAAAGCTATGGTAAACCTGCCTGTCTCCGTTCGTCTTCTGTGCTTTGTTTTGTTTTGTTTTTTTCATCCATCTGTCAGTCTGCCCCTGCCTTTATCAGCTCACTGTGCTGATGCGGTATCTCAGTCACAGATATGACCCCGCCTGTGGTTTTTGTTTCCCTCAGGCCCTTTTCCCTTTTTGCATCAGCTTGCTCTTCGTATTTAAGATTTGCTTCCTCCGCAAGTCAGCTCTCTTTGACTTGTACAGCAGTTCTGTGTACTGTATTTGTGTTCTTCCTGTTTTTATTTTTTATATACCTGATTAAATCACAGGGCTATTCAACTGGGTTCTGTCCTGTCATCTTTTTATGGCCTATAAAGCTGGGGTTTAAGTTTCGTTTCCTGTGAATTTAATCTCCCATTCATCACCGTCATGTTCTTAATGGATTGCATTTTCTTGTATTACAAAAAAAGTTACCCTGTAATCATCTTCATAACTGGACCATAACTTGGTTTGCTTCTTTGATTAAAGTAATTTGTAAAAATGAAAAAGCACTTTTAAAATTTGCTGCTCTCGTCATTCTGGAATCTACTTCAGCAGCATTTTATATCTGGCTTCATGTCACGCTCGAGTTTCAGCCTTTCTCTCTCTCTCTCTGTGAAGCATCAAATTGTTTGCTGCCAAGAAAATGTCACTATCCTTTTTACCCAAGCCTGATCCTCTCATCCTCCGCTTCAGTTTCTCTGTCCTGTCTCTCCAGCTGTAACATTGGTCCGGTGACTTACTGTGTTTTCCTTTTTTCTGTTTCAGACTCTGAGACCACAGAAGATGAGAACACAGAACCTCAGATGGAAACCAAAGAAGGGCCCGGGAGACACCAGGACAAGGATGGCCGGAGAGGACCCTCGGGTACATGTCTGAGATCAGTTCATCCTCTTTAAAGTCATAAACTTGTATTGCTGCTACTTACAAAACATGCTGCAGAGTGCAGCATCTGCATACTTGATGGCTCTTTAAAATTTTTTACAAGCTGATATTTGGTATGATTTACTGCAGAACTAGTATTGCTGCCAAAAAAACAGACTTGTACAAAATTATGTTTCAGCATGGTTTGATAGATTTAATGGAGGTTGTTCACAGCTTTGGCTCGCTATGGATGTTGGATGAAATACGATAATCCCTCACGGTGTGATGCAACAGTGACACACTGGCCTAGATCCTGCAGAGAACCTTTCGCAGGTTTCGGTCTCAGCATGTGGCTCTGTTGGGGGGGAAAAATGTTGGATGGCTAAGAAAACAATTTAGACTTTAGCTAATACCATTAGTTATCCCTTTGTATTGTTTGTTTGTATCTTTTAATGTGAATAAAATTAAAATATGGGCAAATAGGTCTGAATGGCTGCATCGATCAGCTGAGGTAGAGCTGCTGTAAATTAACTTCTAACTGTGGTGTATTCATGGTTTTCATTGATGGTTGTACACATCAAACTCCATGGAAAATTCATAGAAAATCATCAGTAGAGTATTCATCCTAATCCAGATTATTTGTAGTTGTAGTCCTCCATAAATCTGTAGTTATTCACACGAGCAATCAGGATAAATACGCTCAGTTATTCTCTCTGTGTCCACATCCAGAGCTTATTTAGATCCAGGCAAAGTAGATGATTTAAAAAATTTCACGGCCCATTCGTTTCCAAATAAGCAGCTAAGGCCTGATCTGCCCGCTCAACTGAAAATGGAAAGTGCCGCCCAACCTTGGAGAAAAATGAATATTGTATTTTTGAAGCTCAGTGTGTCTTGGGTCTTGAAATGTGTCATGTATGTATGTATATATATACATACATACATATATATATATATATATGTGTGTGTGTTGGGAGTTGATTCCATAATAACGGAGCCTGATAGCTGAAGGCTCTTCCACCCTTTCTAGACCTACAGACTCTTGG
>JBAMYA010000012.1:3455393-3484756 GCA_037176975.1 Arrhamphus sclerolepis | reverse complement strand
TATATATACATTTCCTCTGTGAAAAAGTGAGGAATTGATATAGTTTGCTTTCCGATGGCGAGGCTGAGTCAGGATCATTTCACTCAATCAGTGAGTCCATCTGACGTTTTATATCCTCGAGTCTATCGCTGTTTCAGGGGTTCCTTCATTAACTGAATATGCTGACAGCTCTTTCTTTTTGCCTCTTAAGCATTCTTGTCTCTGTTCCTCATCACTGAAATGTAAATCATTAGCTGATTTACCATGTGGCACGCTCTCTTAAAGTAGTAAACGCTCCAAATGTAGCTTTCCACTTTCTGCTTCATTTTTTGTCTTTGAGATTTTCTTTGTCTCAACCCTTTTCATGCGCAGTGATGATCCCAAAGGTCGTTTATGTCAGTGTCATTGGTACCAGCTCAGGACCTTTTGTAAAGGGAACTGTTTTTAGTTGATAATCTGTTTGACTAAACCCAAGAGCCAAGGCCCAAAAACCTTTGATGTCATGTAATGTCTTGTGCAAAGGCACGATAAAGAGTAAACCACACAGAAAACTAGTTGGAGTAAACAGGTTCACGCAGGAAATGTCACTTCATAAACTAACCTGGCCAGCCATTCTGTTTAGTTTCCTCTTTGGTTCAATGAGTTAGTTTGTTGACTTTGTTTTCAAGGGTTGATAGCCATGGTTAAAGCATCAGCCAACAAAAGACATCCAAAATGATATGAAGTAAGAATGAAAAACCTGTTCATTCAAAGTATTATTAGCAATTCTTGAGACATCTTGTTTGTTGTCTCTCATGGATGCTTCTGTATGAGTCATCTCTCACGTCCCCAAAACTCTAAACCTCCCATTGTGATTGGTTCTGTACGTTTTGTACCAGTGGAAAGTTGTGGTACGAAGTTCTTTCAAGATATGACATCATGTTCTTGCCTTTAACCCGGGGTATATATTGATTTAGATTTGAATGCCTTATAGACTCTGCTGCACATTTCAAATTTCAATACCATAGCAACCATATTGTTGTGTGGAGACTCCCCTTTTGATTGACATCTCACCAACTGCATTTATCTGTGGTCTTTCCAGAGCCAATAAAATCCCCTGAGTGTCATTTGGTGTGAAAGGACACGCGCCTGTTCTGATGCATACAAATCAGACCCATCAACTCTGATGAGAATTCTGATGCTGCAGACGTATAGACAATTAAATTTCCCTTTTCAATGATACGTCTTTTCTGGTAAAGAAAGTCGTGCATTTCCGGTGGACTTTGGAGATGGAAAACTTTAAATAATGGCTACACATACCCACTGAAAAATATGTACAGAGTAGTCATTTTTTTATGCTATTGTTATTAAATTTGAACTCGTGATGGGCGAGACTTGATTTTACAGCCTCATTTTATTTTCCAGTCCATCCCTCCATGTGCAGCTACTTGAACAACGCAAGGGTGAAAAAAAAACAACCCCTGATTGTTCCAGCTTCAATAACTACGTACCAGTTTCAGTTACAATAAGTTTTACTGCTGAGGTTAAGAGTTACCTTTACAGAGAGACCAAACATTTTAAATCAACTCCAAAGAGTTCAAGAACAGCAGGTTTATTCGGTATGCAACAGCAATCGTTTAATCAAGCTTTGTTTGTCCACAGGTGAGGGAGGAAGGATGATGGACTATAACCCAGATGGTTCAGATCGCAGGGCCACCCTCCCCGGCGCTTACGACCCTGTGGTGGAGCGAGAGCTCCGTGCTCTGGGTTCTCGCCCTCCAGGGCCACATTTGGATCCCACAAACCCAGCCAGGCAAGCCTTTGGTGGGGGCCCCACCGAGGGGGCCCCACCTGTCCGTCACCTGGGTGTGGAACCGCTCATCCGGGCCTCTCACGCTAACCTGGCCCGGCCCGTGCAGGGGTCAGAGGAAAGTGTTTCTGTAGGCAGCGACTACTACGGAAGCATGTTCAGCCTCTACAGAGGGAGAACATTTTCAATGCCGTTATAGCACACGGCTTTTTTTCCCCCCTTTTTTCCCTTGGATTTCACTAAAACAACAAAAAGACTGGCCTCAAACCCCAAATTGAAAAATAAAGAAAAAAAGAAAAGACACATAATGCACAATATTATAACCTTCATTGACCCAAATGGCAAAAACCTTACTCCCTTTGTTACTTCCATTTCATATTTTTTAATTTTTTACAGTGCTGTTCATTTTTTTTTTTTTTTTAAATCACACTTTCCTTTGACTCGTCTTTGTTGGCGTGTGGTTGGATTTCAGTCTAACAATGATTACAACTTAAATGAATTTTAGTGTTGGCGTTGTTCATATTTCATAGCCCACAGGAACAATACTTTTCTTCACTTTGCTAATTTATGTTGAAAACTGTGATTCTGCTGTTTTGTTTTGTTTTAAATTCACTGCATGATTTCAGAGCAGCCCCTCACTTTTGGATTAACACCACAAGGTTTGCAGTGGCATGCTAGCCGATATTAGCATGAATGTGACTCACAGGTTCTTTTTTAGGCATGATGTTTTTGTATTTGAAGTTTTTTCTGGCATTTTGTAACAGTCCACGTTCTTAAACCTGTGAACTTTTTTTTTTTTTGGGTTTCCTTCAGTCTAATGTGCTTAGATTAAATTCTCCCGAAGTCTTTACTTTCGTTTGCTTCTCCGCCATTTCATTCTTATTGCCTGATGTTTTTTGCTCCTGACGTGAGATAACGAGCACAGACGACAAACTTAAGGACTTCAGTAGTGAATGTGAAAATTCAAAACTCACTAATGGACCCTCAGAAGCATCTTTAGCATCTGTCCAAAACCTTGACAGCAGCTGTGCTAATGCTCTTGCTTCACAACTCCACCCTCACTCCTTTAGGACTCGAACTGCCGATGAATCACAGGGGGTCCCCTCCCGCTGCCCCCAGTCTCCTCCCCAGCCGCCCCTCAGCACAAGCAAACATGGCTTCGGTACCCTAGAAAAGTCACAGATTTCAAACCTTCCAGCCTCCAAGAACGGCCAGTCATCCGCGGTCGACAGTGTGGTGATGACGCCCAAACTGGCCCGTGCGGGACCCAAAATCTTTGACAAGGTGAAGGCTTTTGAGGAGCGGAGGTCGAGTGTAGATCTGCCGAGAAGGGCGGCGTCCTTTGATCTGGACGACGGCGGGAAGGCAACCGGAAGTACCAACAAAGACGAGGGACGAGCCCTGCAGGGCGCGTCCCAGAAGAGAGCAGCATTCCAGCATCGGACTTCCTCACTGGAGGACAAGACCAGCTTATCCCAGAGGGTCCAAAGCTACCAGAGCAAGTTTGCCGAAGAGCTCCAGAGGATCAAGAAACTTGTGGGGAAGCCGAGCTTGAAGAAGGCGTATTCCACCGAGCACGTGTCCCAGAGAGACAGGCTGAGCACGGGGAAAGTCGAGCCCCTTCCTCCCCAAGTGGTTAGAAAGTTGGAGGCAAGAGAGCGAGCTCTTGAGGGCGAACGAGTTGGAGGAAAGGAAGATGACAGGACGTTGGAGAGTTCTACACAGGCCCAAGACGAAGTTTGGGGAAATCAGAGGAAACCCACAAAGGATTGGATGGCACAGAAAGTGGAGGGCTCATTGCAAAGAAGCGCTGGGAAAATGTCTGTTCCCATGGAAACGGCAGCAGTTCACCAGTTACCAGGACAACCAGTCACAAGGAAAAGCCTGATCAGGTTTGAAGATTTATTGGTTATTCTCAATTTTGTGTCGGGTTTTTTTTCTTCAATAGAAAAATCAAAGTAATGCTGTCTAAAAGTTAATACTTTCTCTGTATCAAACTTGCTGGAAGTCTTGTACTGCAGTTTTTATATCTATGCGCACAGCGAGACTCTACAAAGCTCGCTAACAGCTGCTAAAGACACATCTCTTAAATCTTTATCCCCCTGCAGAGATCCAGACAGAGACGCCAGCCACAGATCAGCCAGCCCAACAGCAAAGAGAGACTCTCCCGTAACTATGAGGGATCCTCCGAAATACTCCCGGCTGAGCCCGTCCCCCACTCCTTCAATTAGCCCACTCATAAAGAAGAGGAGGGCGGAGGCGGGACGGACGTCTCCGTCCTTGAAAGTAAACATCCCCACAATAATCGTGAAAGATGAATTTATGGAGACGGAAAGTGCCACAGACGGGAGCAGCGAGGCGAGCAAGGCCAGGAGGAAGGAGAGTAGAGTTTGGAAAGGGAAGAAAAGTCGTTCAACTCAGGAAGGTACGAGATACTTCATAAGCATCACTGGTAATAGCATTTGCAAAAACTGAAATTAAGACAAACAAGCAGCATCCACCACAAATCAAAAGCTGAAGCTGCTTTGCAAAGCGGTTCCGTTGGTTTAGATTGCGACAAGTAGACCTACTTTCTCTTTTTTCATGGGTTGCGCAGAGAATTTAGAACTTGGTGCTTGTGACGAGTGAAGAAAAAGAGTCTTATATTTCAATGCCACTGGAAGTTTTTAGATTCAGTATCAAAAGCTGTGGTCAAAAATAAGCAACAAGTTAAGACTGGATCAAAAACACTCAAAGAGAGCATCTTTGAACAAATAAGAAATGCCTTCATGAAGCCAGAGATGAAAATACAGGCATTAACAATGCATGAGTCAGCTCTGGAGCAGACTGACTCACAAGCATCCTTTGTTCTCTTTTTATCTTACTGTATTATCAATTCACTCCTGCTTCAGTCACACTGCGTCTATGCTTGTGCACCTTTACAACTTTGTGTATTTTTAATTGATGTTTATGGTGAAACTTTCACACGCCAGCCACATCACCTCCAGTTGAACTTTCCTTCAGTTCCTTCCGCCCGAACGTCCTTCGTACACCCTGGCGCTGGGACACGCAGCACTCCTCGCTCCCAGTTTTCACACCACAGCAGCTCCACAAAAGAATACCGCTTTATAAATCTGCGGCTGTATTCGTGGCGTTCATACTGAGCTGAAAACCAGACGCTTGCTGTCGTTCCGGCTTGTTGTGCCTCTCATTTGCTCGACCAGGTAATAGCAAAAACGAAACTCTCCCTCTCTCACTTCCAGGAGGTTCATCTGATGACTCCATCAACGAGGAGCTGCTTGAGGCACCAACATTTGACAAGCCTCTCAAGGACATCACAGCACCCAGTGGCTCTGAGGTCGCACTAAAATGCATTATCACTGGCAGCCCTCCCCCCACAGGTACAACAAAGAATCACCTGAGCTTATATTCCACATTCTTAAAAAAAAAGCATCTCCATGTTTTATTAATGGACAGACTTTATTGGAAACACTGTTCTCTTATTGGTGTACTGTTGTAAGCCATATTAGGACATAAAGGACTGCAAAGAAACAACCCCCAAAAAACTAAATCTGGTTCTGAAACCAGTAGAGGTGCTTAAACATCATGTTTTTCACTGCATTTTCAGTGACATGGAGAAAGAATAACGTGGAGATATGGAGTGATGCCGTTCATGTGGTTAAAGCTGAGGGTGAGAAACACAGTCTGGTGATAAAGGAGATGAAGCCGCACAATGCAGGGTCGTACTGCGTCGCAGCTGTCAGCCCAGCGGGCAGCACCTCCTGCAGCGCTACCCTCTACATCCAGTCAGGTGAGACTGGGCTGGAGACGCAGAGATATCGCAACACACAGAGAGACAATGAGGCACACATAAAAATAAATAACTAAATAAATAAATGACATTGTCCTTGAAATACATGAACACGTTGACTCTCATGAAACCTCTTAAATCCACTGCCAGCCCTCCTCCGCCTGACATTCTGTCTTAATGACTACAAAGGCCTGCTGGAGCTCAGCATCCCAACCGGGGCTCCTGGCAGCGATAGTTGTCATGGCAACCCATTAATTCTTGAAGGCGCTGATCTCCACCCGGTGTGAATTGAAAACACAGACATACCCCATCACACAAAGGTCTCCTGAGGCTTAAAGGCAGCCGTGGCATTCAAAGTCAGGAGTAAACACAATAACTGTTCCCTTTCCTAACAAAAGGTTCCTGCTGTGAATGAGCCTGTGACGGGCGCACGTTTATTATCGGACCACACGTGCGAAGAAGCGGCGGGTGTCGGTGCAGCAGCCTGCTCTTCACCAGTTTTGTCAACAAACGTGAGCGTGCGCTCTGTTTCTGTCTCACCAGCAGCACGGGGCCTCCGTTGCCATATTAGGCCAGTGGAGTCGGACTTGCAGGAGTATTTTTAGTCGTCCTCTTGTTCTCGCTGGTAATTGCTGCCTGCCTTATGTCCCTGTGTGAGATTACTGCTGCAATCATACAGCTTTTTTTTTCCAGTGCTCTAGATTTCTTGCTAGAGGGCTTGGAAATGGAGATGTCAAAATGTGGTGGGAGATTATATGAGTCATTTTAGCTGGAAACAGAAGAGGGGTTTTTTTTTCTCTCTTTGTTACCAGGCAAGCTAAAGTGGAGGAGAGATTAAGCTTTAAGCTTTAAGCTTCACTGGATATAAAACAGCAATATTAAATTTTGTTGACTCATCGTCATCACCTGTACTGTGAAGTTCAAGATGCTTTTAACATTAAATACGATGGACATGATAGCTTCGATAAACAGAACAGAACAGAGGATGAATCTGAAAAAAAAGGAGGTTAGTTGACTCAGACTGTTCAGCAGTTGTGTAAGAGTTGGCAGGTTTGCATAAATACTCCCCAGAGTTGGTCTCCGGTGCACAGACGCTGGTCAGAGATGTGAATCTGGGTAAGTTATTTTACTTTTTTAATGCCAGCAGTCAACAGAGTCAATCCCCCCCTCCTTGTTATAATAATCTGATGTGAATGTATTTTCTGTACGGAACGCATCTCTAAATTGTTGTTTTACGTGCAGCCACTGAGGTCTTTTACTTATTTATTTTTTGTCTTTTGGACGGTTGAGTTGCCTAAAAATAATTTTGCCATCGGTCCACTCTGACACTGTTGTTTCCTCAAAGGAAGACATTTCTTTCAGGCAGTTGTCATAATGCCATCTGCTCTTTCCAGATATGAAAAACGTAAACTATAAAAGCAAAACAGAGAAAGCAAAGATGCGACCAAAGGCAGAAGAAGAAGAAGTGGAGACGAGAGTTTTCTGTCTCCATTCTGTGGTGAATTAACTGTGAACACAGTAAAAGCTGCCAGGAGTGCAGACACAGCTTCTGCTCTGATACTAATGGGAATAAGTGAATGATTGGGACAGGGATTATGGGAATAATTCATTATCTGCTCAGCGACGGTCACCTCAGAGTGGTTCATTGGCTGTGTGAGTGCAGGCTGCACGCGGCCCATTCATCTTTAACTCACTGTTTTATGTGGTCAAGCACTTATTTTGGCAAAAATAAATAATAAAAAGTAGCTATCTCCAGAAAAGCAAGAAAACACCATAATCTCAGAGAGACTGCTCCCAGTAAAACCTGTAAACCTTCATGCATGCTCGGTGTCCCTTTGCTGTTCTTCCAGAGCCGACTCGTGCACAAAGCGGGAAACCAGCCGTACCCCTGGAAGTGAATAGTCCAGTCTGTTCTGATGAGGAGTACCTTAGTCCTCAGGAAGAGCCGATGGAGCTTGGAGACTCCCTTTCTCCGAAAGGTGTCTGCATGAAAGAGCCTCCCTCATTTCAGGTAACGCTGGCAGCACACTGTGCACGTTTAACCTTCATGTAGACTGTACGGTGCCTGCTATGCCTGCACTATCTATTAAGGTGTGAATACATTTACTCCTGACCTAAGTCAGTCATCCTTCTTTTTTGAGTATTAAGACCTGAGGTGACACGATACAAATAAAGCACTTCCTACATCTGCTCTAAAGTTAAGGATGTCAGTGATTCTGATCAGACTTTTGGGTAATAATGTACTTTTTTATGTTTTGTTTTTTTCAAAAGGTGGCACCGTGTGACCTGGGAGTAACTGAGGGACAGGACGTTGTTTTATTGGCTAAAGTCAGAGGGCAGCCCAAACCAATGGTGTACTGGTAAGCCAGACGTATTTTCGGAAACACCTGAAGCACTGAGTTCAGCCAAGGTCACTAACTTTTAGGCAAGGTTTTTTTGTAGAGCACATTTCCTGCACACATGCAACTCGAAGTGCTTTAAAAGTGTCTGGAGTTGAGACACATTTCGTATCAAGGGGAGGTTCCACCAGCTGACTGCTACCTAAAGATCTCAGAGCTCTACTTGGTTTCTGTTCTACTAGAAGATCAGTAATGTTTTCTGGCCACAGATAATTAACTGATTTGTAAACCAACAGCATTTTAAAAGTCTAATCTGTAGATAACTGGTAGCCAGTGTAAAGACCTCAGAACAGGAGTAATGTTCTTATTTTTTTCTGGTTCTTGTTAGAACTCTGGCAGCAGCGTTCTGGATGAGCTGAAGCGGTCTGATTGTCTTTTGGGGAAGACCAGATGAAAGAGCATTATAATAATCAAGTTTGCTAGAGATGAAGGCATGAATGAGCTTCACTAAATCTGCTCTGAGCATGAGATCTCTGGAGATTTGTTTGAGGTGGTACAAGGTTGTCTTAGCTCCAGCCTTAATGTGGCTGCTGAAGTTCAGGTCTGAGTCAATTAAACCTCCAAGATTCTTAACCTGGGATTTTATCTTGAACCTTCTAGATTCAAGCAGGGAGACGACTCTCTTTATGTCTATTTTGTTACCAAACAGAATTATTTATGTCTTCTCTTGATTTAATTGAAGGAAGCTTGATTACATCAAGCTATTCACTTGCTCCAAGCAAAGACAGAGGGAGTCTGACGGACCAGAGTCATTTGTTGAAAGAGTCAAGGAGATCAGAGTGTCATCTGCATAGCTGTGATCAGCAACATTGCTATGATCTGATCAAGGGGAAGTGTGTAGAGGTTGAATAATAGTGGTCCGAGAATTGACCCTTGAGGGACTCCACAGGTCAGATTTATTCTCACCAATGGAAACAAGAAAGTTCCTGCCTTCAAGACATGATCTGAACTAACTGAGAACTGGATTCTTTTACACACTCAAGCTAAGCTTTTCTACCAAACACAAGTATAAATGATTGCTGGATTGTCATAGACACTTTATGTTGCACAGGCTGAAGGACAAAGTACCGGTGAAGACAGCCGGCCGCGTCATCGTGCAGGGGAATGAAGATGGCACCAGTGAAATGAGAATCAGCTCTGCTCAGAAGTCAGACGCAGGGCTTTATGTTTGTAAGATCGCTAATGAGTATGGAACCAAGCAGGCGGAGTGCAGGTTAGAGGTCAGGGGTAAGTAATTAAACTCGGAATCGTGGGTAGGCTATTCCTGTATAATAACAAATATGTTTTAATATTTCCTCTTTGCTGCTCTTTCAAGCTGCAGCACAGATGGCGCTCAGGATCACCGAGGAGTTGGACGATGTGGCGTTGAGGGCTGGAGAATCAGCCATGTTTGAGTGCCACATCACAGGACCTCCAGATGTGGATGTGGACTGGCTGTCTAACGGGAAGCTGATTCAGCCAGCGCTGCTCAACTGCAAGATGCACTTCGATGGAAAGAGGTGGGCTCAAACAATTAAGGAACATTTTCAGTGATTTAAAACCTGGAAGAGGTGTGAATACATGAAATACCTTTCTGTTTAAAGCCCAGGATCTCCAAAATCTGGAGTTTTGACTTGTATTCTTCTTAATTCCATAGGTGCCGCCTGATGCTTAATTCAGTGCACGAAGATGACAGTGGGAGATACGTTTGCAAGCTAAGCACTGCCAAAGGTTTAACACAATCACAAATGTTCCTGTTCTTGAAGAGCACATAGAAATGCATATCTGTATGAAATTAAAAGCAGTAATCAATAATACACTTGTGCATTTGCAGAGGAGCTGACCTCAAGCGCAAACCTGACAGTCGCTCCTTCCAGGGAGCCCTTGTTCACTCGTAAACTGGACATCCTGGAAGTAATCGAAGGACGCACAGCTCGGTTCGACTGCAAGGTGAGCGGATCACCTGCTCCACGAGTCACATGGATGCACTTTGGTAAGAAGCTCCAGAGCATCTGCATTTAATGTAAATTTGTAAGTGAACAGTATTTACTGACTCAGAAGAACAAATGCCTCAGTTTTTTCTTCATCTTTTTTTTTTTTTTTTTGTCCTTGCCAACATTCTGTCAGAGACACAAGTAGAAGAAAGTGATGACATTCACATCCTTAAAGAGGGGGGTCGCCACTCACTTGTCATCACGCATGTCAGCAGCGACACAGAGGGCTTTTATACGGCAGTCGCTCAGAACATTTATGGAAAGTGTGAATGTACAGCTGAGCTTTACATGCAAGAACCCAGGGCTGCTATCTCCTCTCACATGTAAGAGATGCCATTGCTATGGAAACGTATTCCTTCATTGTGTAATTTTTCAGTTTCTATCGTTGTTTCCGTCTCACTTTGCTTTGCCGCCCCAGGGCCAAGTTAGAGAAGATGCCATCCATTCCTGAGGAGCCTGAAGTGTTGGAAAATGAGGTGGAGAGGAGGACGATGCCAGACTTTGTCAAACCTCTGGCTGACGTGGAAGTGATTGAAGGGAAAGAGGTGGTGCTGAAATGCAAAGTCGCTGGCCTGCCTTATCCAACCATCACCTGGTACCACAACAGCAAGCAAATCAAAAGCAGTGAAGAGCGAAAAATGGCCCAGTGTAAGCAGACCACCGGATCACAAACAGGAGCTCTCTTTGGCGAGGGAAATGATAAATACGAAACTTTTATGTGTGTCCTCCAGACAGGGATGTCCACAGTCTGGTCATCAGGAGTGCTTGTCATGCTCATGGGGGCGTCTACAAGGCTGTAATCTCAAACAAAGTGGGTAAAGCGGCCTGCTACGCTCATCTCTATGTAACAGGTACGGTTTCTGCCTCGGAGTATGATGCTGCGGTTGACAGAAAATTACATTTTACTGATTATTTGTGTTTTTATTTGAAAACAGACATTGTCCCTGACCCTCCTGATGGTCCTCCAGTGATCGAGTCCATTACAGGGAAAACTATAAGCCTCAGCTGGAAGAGACCAAAGAGGCTTGACCCTTCGTTGGGTGCGTGTTTTTTTGTTTTTGTTTTTACTGGCTGCTTCTCTGACATCATTTTTGTTTTCAGGGACATTTTAATGCCCTGTGGGATATCATATCATCTCAGCCAGGATTATTTTTCTTCCTACATCTTAAGCATGTCTACATCTTTGGCTGTAACCCAGATTAAGAATTCAAACAGCGTGTGTTCTTGCAGATGCCAGCTCCTTGCTGTATATGGTGCAGCAGCAACATCTGGGCTCTATCCAGTGGTCTGTTGTGGCGTCTAACCTGAAGGAGACAAACTACACTGTCACCTCTTTGTCCAAGGGAGTCCGTTACGCCTTCAGAGTCCTAACATCCACTGGAAAGACACTAAGCAAACCATCTCCTTCTACTGATCTGGTCCAGCTGCTGGACAGAGGTACGGACACTGCAGACGGCTTTAGCTGCCACTGGGAATAAAACAACCCAACGCATGCAAGATGACATAACTGTGTCCAATGTTTGACTTCTTCAGGGCCATATCTGAGGAAGGCACCAGTCATTTTGGACAAACCTGATGTTGTATATGTGGTAGAGAACCAACCTGCAAACATCACCATCACGCTGAACCATGTGCATGCTGTTGTCACCTGGAAGAGGTGAGTCCTGCAACATGTGGACAAAAGCTGACCATCTGATCGATTTGATCGTTGAAAGAACGCCCCCGTGCAAACTCAAGCCCCACGGGCCAAATCCGGCCCACCGCTTCTTTTTATGTGTCCCACAAGAGCGTGCAAAGACAATGGTTTACTTATAACGAGAACATTTCTGAGGAAATGTCAGTGCAACCGTTTGAATCAGTTCTGACATCAAAAAGTGGAATAACTGAGGAGAGAAGCTGGTTTATGTCAGAAAGTTGATATTTTTTGTCAAAACTTGTGATTTTTTGTAAAATGTATATATACATGATTACATAAATGTGTCATTTTAAGGCAAAAACATGAAATTATAGAAAGATTTGCAATTTTACAACTTGTGTTAAATGTTAAAATGTTGCAAAATTTGAAATTTTAAGTTAAAAAGTCATTAAATCCCATTTGTGATTTAACAATAAAAAAATCAAAACAAAACTTTTTAACCTGTTTTCACATGAAACAATTGGTGATTTTAGCACAAAAGTCAGTTGCCAGTTTTTGACAAAAGTTCAGATTTTGTGAATTTTGAGATTTTATGACAAACGTTCCATTTTTTTCATTTTATTTATTTATTCCTTTTTTTATTTATTTTTTGGTACAAACTGGTCCAGGAATCTGACAACACAGTTGGTGGAGAAAGGAAAGAATAACCCTTTGATGGTAACCATGGTGATGATGTGGCCTGGGATGAAATCGTAACTCTGTTTTAAATATTTTAAAAGATGGATTTTTTTAAAATTAATCTTTTAAATGTCAATTGAAAAATTGAGTGCAAGTGTAATATATGTCTAGTCTTCCTGTTTCAACATCTTAACAGAAAAAAGCACATATTTCATGAATTTAGGGTGTGCGAACAGTCTTGTACCGACATTTATATCTCAGAGGGAACGAAGTCCCGCTGGATCCAGAGCCCTGCTGCCTTTCATCTATTTTCTTCTCGCCAGGGACAGCTTTTATAAACTGAAACAGAACATTTAAACATCCCTGCAGCGTCCTACTCTCCACAGATAATGAGTCTGGATCTCAGGAGCACTGCTGTGCACTGGTTTACGTTGCTTTGATTGAATTTAGCGCTCGTCATCGAGCATTTGTTCTCTTTGACCGTCTGCAGTTGCTTGATGGAAGGTTTTGATTTGTTGTTAGAAATTTGTTGAGATAATCTTTGCCAAATCACATACTAAATAAACCAGAGATTCACTTTATGTGTCTGTAAGATGTGTTTTATTTCTGTCAGTATCATCCTGATCCACATCGTCACCATGGTTACCGTTGATGGGTTATTCTTTACTTTCTCAACCAGCCATGTTGTCAGACTTGTTAGTTGAAAAAGGGGAATGACTGTCATAAATCATCTTTTATCATAAAATTGATTCTTTTGTCCAAAAATAATATCAACTAATTTTCTTTCTATAATTGCAAATTTAAAAAATACTTTTTTTCAACAAAAGAATAGTTGTAAAATAGTGAACTTCACAATATCACCATGTAACAACTCAGGTTTCACAAAAATGATTTTCTTTATCATAAAATTGAGGCTTTTGGACTAAAATTCTATTTTTTTTAATGTAAAATCACATAAAAACACATAAAAAATGTTTTTTTTAAACTTTCGGACCATTTTGTTGTGAAACTGAAAACTGTAAGATCGAGACTTAAAAAAACAAGATGTTTTATATTGTACAATTAGAAATTTTTCACTTTTAACTGAAAATTGTAGCTTTTTTGTTGAAAAAAGTCTCCAACATTTTGATATAAAATTACAAGTTAGAAAATAGCTTTTTAAAAAAAAATAATTTCAACATTTTATCCTCAAATCACAATTTCCTTTTTAATTTAGAAAAAGTATATTCTGTAAAAATCATGAATTTTTGACAAAGATCAGCAACTTTTTGTTGTAAATTTTGTTTGCAAACATTTGCTGAATCCCGACTTTTTGACATAAACCAGCTGCTCTCAACCTCAGTTATTCCACTGTTTGATTCCAAATCATTGAAATTTCCTCTGAAATGTTCTAATAATAAGTTTATTATAGTCTTTGCGCTCTGTCACCTTGATTTTGACCCGTGATTTAAGTGTAAGCTTGTACTTTATGTAATAGTTTAAAAACAGTTCCAGCTGAAGTGTCATCGTCTGATTGATTTCTAGTCACTTTCTTGCATCACGTGTCCATGCTTTCCTCAGGAGGGGCGTGGTGTTGGTCAACAAACCAGGAACGTATGAGATGAGCATGCCGGACGACGTTCAACACACCCTGAAGATACAGCGCGTGAAAAGCACTGACATAGGTCAACTGGTGGTCACGGCCAGCAACCAGTTTGGCAGTGACCTCTGCACGCCCCAGCTGGCCATGGCAGGTCAGTTTAGGAGGAGCACCACATGATAAATTTAGCATTTTAGTGGGAATTCAAAGAACTTACTACTTACCACAGGCAGTGGGATGCGCCAGCGAGGATCGCTGCTTGTGGTTTAAGCTATTTTTGAACGAAGGCATTAAGAAATTAAAAAATAACTTCCCTAAAAATGACTTTGGTGCTTTCAAACGAATCGCGTGTCATTATAATACAAAGGATTAAAGAGGATAAAGTGTCTGCATCCACATTTGTGAGTTGCTTCTATATTTGGTGTGCATAAAAAAAAAAGAAATGAAATTCTGAATATAAATACACAGTCTAATTTAATATAGTCTTGAGTGTTTCCTGTTGGCATAAACGTCTGCTCCTCATTCCTTTGCAGTTCCTCCTAAATTTGAAAGCATCATGGAGGACGTGGATATCCATGTTGGAGAAACATCACGCCTGGCTGTGGTGGTTGAAGGGAAGCCGGATCCAGATATTCTGTGGTATAAGGTAACGTGTTCAGCAGTAAATGAATTCCCATCCCAGTTTAATCTTCAGAAAGTTTCACTTCCTGACTGGTCCGCCGCAGGATGACGTCCTCCTCTCTGAGAGCAGCCACTTCACGTTCGTGTACGATGATCCAGAGTATTCCCTGGTCATCCTGAACGCTCAGCCGGAACACTCTGGCGTGTACACCTGCACCGCAAAGAATCTGGCTGGGTCCAACAGCTGCAAGGCTGAGCTCACGGTTCACACAGGTACGCAGTCCAGGTGAACTGATGCTCGTCCCATTTAATGTAAAGCAACTTCTTGTGTTTCTGTAGAAACATATTGTACCGGCATCAGATGATTCCTGGTGAAAACTGTGCTTTAAGTCTGCGACATATGGGCGGCAGCAGCGTGTTTGAAACGACAGTACAAAAACCATCTGTCGCTGTTGCTGACACACATTTACAGCCCAACACACACTCGCACCGAATAAAGTTTCTCCCGCTCCCTGCAGAGCAAAAAGGAGCAGCGGAGCAAATGGAGGACGAGGGGACCATTCTGAGGAGGATGAGGCATTTGACGGATTACTATGATATCCACAAAGAAATAGGGAGGTGAGTGTGTGTGTGTGTGTGTGTGTGTGTGGACACACTCGTTCTGTCTCACATCCCCTCAGACACATCGAGGACACGGATGTTAATGGCTGTTTGAGCACCCGGGGTCGGGCTGTGGGGGTGGAGGAGGAGGAGAAGGGGGGTGGGGGGGCACCTGCCTCACAACAGCAGACAGAAACGAGAGATGAGTCACCAGCCTGAGAGGAGTGAACGTGTTCGCCGACAGATGATTTGTTTTGGTCCGTCTCAGTGGAAACAGGTATTTACTGTCGATTGTAGAGACGCTGGAATGGCAAAAGAGGCCGACGACAAAATCTATTTTCCAGCCAGCGACACCAGCAACAGCCTCGTAATGAAATTCAGATTGATTTCCACCCCTGCGCGGCATGAAAATCTTCCCAAAGATGAAAGTTAATTATATATGACAGTCTGCATTCTTGTTGCAGAAAAGAATTCCTCATTGAGCCACAGATAAGATTGATCTATTAAAGGGGATTTCTGTTGCTCCTAAAACACAAATCTGCTAAATCTTTGACCTAAATCTTCAAGTGCATTTAGATACATAATCTTTTTGTTGCCTTTTTCACACCAGTGTACTTACTGTTACCATTAAATTTGTTAATCCTGATCTTCTCATTCCAAACGGCTCAAATATTCTGTCCCCAAACTTTCCGTGTGCACTGTGAAAAATTCCCGAAAAATGCATCTCTTCCATGGCGTCGGTTCAGAGCCTAATGACTATCTTTACACTTTTCTTTTCTCGCTGTCAGTTCTGAAACCATCTCTGTTTCCAAACTGTCTTTCTCGCTTTTTCTTCTTTTTTTTTGTGATTCTGAAATGAATTGTTCAATCAAAGGTGATCTATGAAGTGACGTTTCGGCTCAACTGTATCTCAGATGTTGCTGTTACATGTGTGTGTGTGTGTGTGTGTGTGTGTGTGTGTGTGTGTGTGTGTGTGTGTGTGTGTGTGTGTTTTTCCTCCCCTCCAGTTGCTCATACTTTGTGAGGGATTACAAACTTGTATTTATTACTTGAAGGGGTTTAATTAGGTTAAGTATCCAAGTGGCAGCCAAAACTGGGAGCTGCCAAGTTAATGCTCTTCAGTACTACTTTTCTTTTCCCTCATAGCTTCGGATAAGATATGGGCCTTAAAAAAAATGCCTACCTCACATTTACGAAAGAATTAATTTAATACACTATCATTTCTGTTAATTAATTTTTAAAAAAAGTTTATGTCGGTGACCAGTGGCCAAAACCTTTATTTCTTTCTCTTTTTTTTTGCACTTCCCAACTTGGATGTGATGTAACGTTTTCAGAAAAAGCATCTATATGTAATTGCAACATGCATAAGCGTTAATAAAAAGTGTACTTGTGTATGTGAAGGTGTTTGATACCCTCTGTATTTGTATTTTCTATTCTGCACGATGCAGAGAACTTCACTCAGACTTTGTTGTGCAGGAAAATGTGTCCGATTGGCTGGTTCGTTATGATGGTTTGCATTGCCTGACATTAATTCTTCCTGGGCAGCACAGACCTGGAAGCAGTTGCAGTAGTCTCACTTACAATCATCAAGCCTGATTACAGATGCTAAAGAGAATGGCTATGCTTGGATGGCAGTTGTTTATTGATGTCTGCTCATGAAACTAAATATAATGTTATTTTAATGATGATAACTATTTGTAAAAAGCAAAAAGAGCAGCTGCAGCCTTTCAGTAGCTCCTCCTCCTCCTATCTGACTGGTTGCCATGTCTTTTTTCCGTCCAGGGATTCGGTTTCTCTTCACCCTCTCCCCGTCCCAGGGCAAGTTTTTTTTTTTACAAAACCTGAAACGGAGCCAAGAGAATGTGCAGATGCGTTGTTTCCTATCTTGCTGAAAGGTCAAAAACTAAAGTTCTGTTCACAATGCCAAAAAAAAAGCCATTTTGGTGTTTATGAGGAATTTCCTTATTAAGAATCATATTATTTTCATACAGAATTGGGCAGAAATCACTTCTGTAAGAATGTGAATCTGAATCCGTCTCCCTGCAGGAAGCTTTGCAAACAACCCACTGCTCCTTTTTGTAAGGGCAATGAGTTACGTACAATCATAATGTACAAAAAGGGATGATAAACACATTTTTCTTCTTCCACAATGTCGTGCCACTGCTGCTGCAGGGGCGCCTTTTCCTACGTGAAGAGAGTGACACTCAAGAAAGGAAAGACTGACTTTGCCGCCAAATTCATTTCTGCTCGGGGAAAGAGGAAAGCCTTTGCTCTCAGGGAGATGGACCTGCTGGCTGAGCTGGACAACGAGAGGATCCTCTACTTTCATGATGCGTTTGAGAAGAAGAATATTGTGGTGCTCATCACCGAGTTGTATCCTTTTCATGCATATGGAATTTTAGTTTCATGTAAATGTCTTGCGTGATGTTGTTTGTTTCCATCTTTCTGTAATCCGGAGTATGAGAGCGTTTTATGGAACTGCGACAGCTGTTTCATTGTCAAACTAAAGTACACTTAAATTGCATCTTAGAGAAGAGATCCAGAGCATCGATCCTAATGTCTTCTGTGGTTCCCTGGAGGCATGAATGAGGCAGCCCAGCTCCTCTTCTCTGACTCACTACTGCTGAGTGCAATTACTGAGAGCTGGGATGTGTAGGAGTTCTGCTCATTTATAATTCATTTCTCATGCACCTACTGCTGGGATTTTTATTTTATTTTATTTTATTTTTTCCTCAACTCATATGCAAAGATGTCACGAAGAGCTGCTGGAAAGAATGGCCAAGAAAACAACAGTCATGGAATGGGAGGTTTGTGTGCTTGTGCTGACTGCACTGCGCTGACGTTACGTAACACGACTTTATACTTTTATTGCCTTGTGCCTCTTAAATGCAGATCCGCAGTAGTGTTCGGCAGATTTTGGAGGGTCTCCACTATCTTCACCAAACGAACATTGCACATCTTGATATAAAGGTATCTCCCCATCCCTGCAGTTTGGTTATATGTTTGACCTAAGTTTCTAATGAAGTTTGTTTTTATTTAATGTGGATTCTCTCCAGCCTGAAAATATTTTAATGGCGAGTCCCGGGAGTGATCATATCCGCATTTGCGACTTTGGAAATGCAATAAAATTGGAGTCTTCAGAGGAATACTACTGCAAATATGGCACGCCAGAGTTCGTGGCGCCAGAGATTGTGAATCAAACTCCCGTTTCCACGGCAACAGACATATGGTAAGCCACCTGCTCCCCACGGCTTTAGCATTAAAGGAATCTTTTTGTACATTTTGTCTTGTTCAACTGTCGTGCTCTCCCGCAGGCCTGTCGGTGTCATCGTTTACCTCTGGTACGTCGTCCCGGCTTGTTACTGGAACATTCGGTTACAGAAACAGTACACTGAAACAACAGAGCAAGGACTGACAGCTTGCTGGTTTTTCTTTCAGCCTGACTGGGGTATCTCCGTTTGCTGGCGAGAATGACAGAGCCACCACCTTAAACATCAGGAACTACAACGTGGCCTTTGAGGAGAGCATGTTTTCTGACCTCTGCAAAGAAGCAAAGGGATTTGTCATTAAGCTTTTGGTCGTGGACCAACTGTAAGGATCTTGGTCGCTCATGAAACATGCATTGAAATATTCTTATTTCACCAGCGGCAGCGCTAATAAATGTTCTTATCCATTATTTTCCTTCTCATAGGAGGCCCCGTGCCGCTGAGTGCCTTCGTCATCCTTGGTTCAAGGTGAGTTATCATTTAAGAAATCTGCCTACTGGCTTAAAACTTTTATGAGCATCCCTGCTGACTTTAATGAAACCCGTTAACTGTTTTGCAGTCACCAACAAATAAGAGCATCAGCACAGCAATGCTGAAGCAAGTTCTATCTAGACGGAGATGGCAGGTAAGGAGGAGACCGAGAGAGTTCAGGAGCAAGTTCAGACCTACATTCAGGACTTTGTGGCTGTTTCAGAAACATAAAAAAAACAAGCTGATATAATCTTCATATCATGTCCAGGTATTTTTGGAATCAGAAAACAGATTAGCACCAAGATGGAAAGAAGCTGTCACAAATATCAAAATAGTCTTTTGCATTTAAACAAAATATGTCAAAGTTGAGGCACGCAGGGACCGTGAGATGTTGAAGGGCGTATAAAAGTCCTAAAATAAAAGTGTTGCATACACTGAAATTCACTATTTAGCAGTTTTGCAAAAGTCCAAATTTTAGTTAAAACGTCACAATTTGATTTTTAAAATCAAAACATGCAATTTTACAAAAGTCATGATTTACAACAAAAGGTTGATTAAAAAAAACTGACTTTTTATCATAAAGTTTAGATATTGCAAAATCGGGACTTTTTAGGACATAAAGTTTCAGTTTTGTGAAAGTCAAAAGTTTACAACAAAAGATGAGAAGTTGAGATAAACTAAACAAAAAGTCTGAATTTTATGTGTGTGATGTTTTTGCACGTTTTCTTTTTTTTTTGGACAGTTGTTTTTTTTCACCAAAAAAATTTTAAAGCAAAAATTCATAGGAAAAATACAGAGCTCACAATCTAAGACATTAAACTGTACTTTTATGTCAAAACGTTTCATATTTTACACTAAAGAAAATACAATCAGCTCTATATTTATTCCAAAATCTTTGCAGATGTGGATTTACTCACTTTGACTCACTTGCTGACACTTTAAGTGAAAACTGGAAAAATGAAATCACCCCGCAATGTCGTCTGCTGCTTCTCTCCAGCGCTCTCTGATCAGCTACAAATCCAAGATGGTGATGCGGTCCATCCCAGAGCTCCTGAATGACTCGTCCAATCACATCTCCATTGCTGTGCCCCGGCATTTAAAAGACGGCTCCCCACCACCCTCCTCTTCGTCCGACTCTGATGCAGATGTTGACGAGCTTCCCTTCATTCCAATGCCGCTTTCCATGGTCTTCTCTGGTTCCAGGGTCTCCCTTAATGAGATCCCAGCGGATGAAGACGTCAGACGTCTAGGTGTTATAGCTGACGGGTCAAGGAAAAAGGACATTATGGATCCAGCAGGCACTGGAGAAGGGGCTCGTAAAAAGACTAAAGATGAAGAAGAAACCCCAGATGAAGAGAGAATGGGACAGACCAAGCAAGCTATTCTTAATAAAGGATCAAGTGTGGAGTCTGAAGAGTCACAGACAAGATCCAGGCGGGCTACTATGAGGAGAGGCAGCTCTGCTGATTCAGCACTGCTTCTCCACATTGACCCAGCGGAGGAAAGTGCAGATAAGGACTCAGAGGGAAACACCAAGAGCCTGAAAAAGGCTGTTTCTATGGAACTACCCAATCGGAGCCCAAGCCCTGGGGCTGCAAAGCTAAGTCAGGAGGAATATGCTCTAAAACTGGACTTGATGAGACAGCGGCTGCTGAGGGGTGGGAACATAGATAAAAAGATGAGTGGCCTCCGAGGACCCTTGTTTGAGACGCTTGGCATTGAAGACGAGAGGCAGACGGGGTCTCTTGATCGAAATCTGAGGAGATCCAGAGCCGTGCAGTCAACTCTCACCAGAGCAGCATCTTCTGAGAGTGCTGGAGAGGACATGCCAAAGACCAAAGTTTTCCGCAAGAGTGTGTCCTTCACGCAGGGCGATTCTGAGCCCTTGCCCCTGCACCGCAGGTTTGGAGCTCCTTTAGAAATTCCATCTGTGGCCAATGCTAGCATGACTGGAAAGACACTACAAGAGGCAACCTCGATGTCTGCACTGACGGAGCAAGCGACGCTGGAGACATCCGCCTCGCCCGGAGAGAAAAACTTCTTTGTATTCCCAACACCAGCAAACTTGGACCAACAGCAAAAACAGAACAATGTGAAAAAACATAGGGATGTAGATGCAATGACAGAGAAACGGACCAAAACTCAACTAGAAAATGAAGATAAAGTCGAATCTGAGAGATCCCCCTCTGTTATTACCCCTATAATTGTAATAGAGGAGGACGACGAAGAGGAAGACAGTCAATCATTTGCACATGCAGCAGTCGCTCATAGTGTTCAAACGTCTGACATGGGCCAAGCCAAGGCAAATACAACATTTAAAGATGCTCCTGCATCTCCTGAACATCCACCAGTTTTTGCCAAACTAGCAACTAGTGACAGATCTACTGGTTCTGAATCCTCTTCATCAATCCCTGATCCTCCTGCCATCCCTCGCCGTCCTGTCCTCAGAACAGACATCAAAGACATTGACTCAGAGGAGGTTTTTGAAGCCAGGTTTAAGAAGCGAGAGTCTTCTTTGACACGTGGTCTTCGCAAACTGACGAGAAACAAATCAGAGGAAAAATCACCCGTATTAAGCCGCAAGGCAGAAGGGAGCGAAGATGTTTACAGGCCAGGACCAAGGGGGGCACCTATTGAAATGGTATCCAAAGGACTACAGGAAAAATCCAAATCTGTTCAAGACTTAAGAGAAGTAGATCAGGACACGGGCTTTAGTCTAATTGGGAGGTTGTCCTTTCGTGGAAAACGGTCAACATCCACAGAGAAGAAGAGCGAGAAACCAAAGGAAACGAATGTGCGGGAAATTGCTGCTAACAAGAGAGTTTCATGGGCCACCGGTCGCAGTAAGTCTCTTGATGCAAAAGACCTGAATGGTTCTGGGGCACACAGGCAGCTGGAAGAGAGAGAGCAAAGAAAAGCTGAGGAGTCGTCAGTTTCTGCCATGAGGCGCAAGTTTGAGTCCAAAGTGGCAGGAATTTCTGCCAAAATAAGAACTCAGTCTGAGGAAAGGAAGGCTAAAGAGACCGCGGGCGGTCAGAAGGACTTGGTTCAAAAAGATCTAAATAAGGTCTCAGAGTCTCCTGTCCTGGCAATGCGTCAGAAATTTGAGAACAAAGTGTCAGAAATATCCACGAGAATCCGGAGTCAGTCTGAGGAGAGGAAAGAAGATGCAGAGGGTAAGAGAACACCCCTGTTTGCACGCCATCGTCATTCCCAATCTGAGGGTCGTGGACTCAAAGGAATGGGCATCCCCGAGAATCAACTCGCAAAGCAAACCGGCGCTTCCGCATCCAAGGAATCGATCGAATCTGCATCTAGCATTCAGTCTGAAAAGGCCTCAGAGAGTGAGAGGCGATCGCGGTGGGACAGGTGGGGCTTGACGAGAAGCAAGAGAGAAAAAGCTTCTTCCCAAACCGATTTGCCCACAACTGCACCCAAAGAAGAGGGTTTGACAAAAGGCCAGCAGTTCATACGCACCACTTCAGACTTTGCTCCAGTGTTCCACATCAAGCTGAAAGACAGCGTCTTGTTAGAGGGGGAACCCGTCACTCTGAGCTGCCTGCCAGCAGGCAGTCCGCACCCAGAGATCACATGGATGAAAGGTAGTTTGAATTCAGACCATAGCGCACGTGTTTAACACAAACTCCTTTCAGCGCTTCCGCTAAACATCTTACTAACATTCCAGATCGGAAACCGTTGGAGGTGACAGACGACAGGATCAAACGGATCTCCCATCCAGACGGCAGGCAGCTTCTCAAGATCTTAAAGTCGAGCCACAGGGACGCCGGAGTTTATGAATGTGCAGCGAGCAACCCCATAGCTACTGTCACAACCTCCTGCACCGTCTCCATAGCTTGTAAGTCGTCTCTCTCGCTCTCTCTCTCTCTTTCTTTCCTTTTTTTTTGTATTTCTGCTGTTGAATGCAAAGTGGAAAAGGAAAGCGTTTTGTATCAATACAGCAACAGGAAATGCTGTGAATATTAATGCAGGTGAAATAAATGTCAATGTAAACAGATTAATTTCACAGTAGATTAACTGAATTGATTTTTTTTGTTTCTCTCGTTCATCATCTAATAAGGACAGATGTCTTTGTTTTTCATTATTTTTGCAATTATGTTAATGAAGATTGGAATCAGCTGTGCCAGGCCATAACCAAACATCCAGTCATGGCTTTGCATAACGGGTTGTGTAATGAGAGCAGATTACATCCATAACAATGAGTCTCCAGTGGAAATTGTAATTCTCAGATACGAGGTGTCGCTGGCTGTATAAAACTAAGTATTAGTCTATATTATGGAACAACACTTACTGATGTTTAAGAACAATTATTCAGCTTATTTAAACTGTAGAGTAGAGGATTTATTTTCACAAAAGCAAATGATGATGCTCTTGAATGCAGCGCCAGAAGGTTATCAGAATACAGGTACAGGCCTATCGATCAATCACTTTAGTGTTTCTGGAACATTTTCACAGAGAAATTATGTTTGGATTAAACCAAAGAAACCACAAGCGGCTGGAGAACACGCTGCTCATCGATTTTCACATGCTTATCGATATTTTCTGCCCGTTCTTTTTTGTTACTAAACTACTCTGTTTCTCCTTCTGCGTTTTCCTCGTCCCGTCACCCCGCTTCACTGCTCAAGGCATCCCAAAACGCCCGGGGACCCCTGAGGTGGCTCAGACTTACAACAACACAGCACTTGTGCTGTGGAAGCCGGCAGACACAAAGTCTCCGTGCAGCTACTCTCTGGAAAGAAGAAGAGAAGGTGAAGCAGAAAAGCTACCTGGTTAGAGTCTGATATGCTTTTTTTTTTTTTAATTTTAAATACTTTATTTATGCCAAAAGGGAAATTATAGGTTGAATTGACTTTGGTTCTTTAAGTTTCTTGGGAGTCATTATACATAGTTACCTACATATAGTTGTCAGATGTGTTTTTGAACCACATTATCTTTGTTCAGCGTTCCCACTATGAAGTCCCACATGAGGGAAAAGTGGTTTTGAATAGCTTCAAGCTCTTTGTAGGCTGAGAACATATACAGCTTTTTTTTTTTTTTTTTTTTCCCTTGTCTGGAGAACGCTGTTGGGAAACTGTATGCAGATAAAATGAGTCAGCCCTCAGCGGAGTAAAGACTGTTCCAGTTCTGCTGTCAGTGATTTTTTTTATTTTTATTACGCACATTGTATCATCAATACTTCATAATGTGGTGGATAATACAGTCATAAACTTGGATTAGGTGACTCAGAATTAGAGAAAGGTTATCGATCTAGTCAGGTCTTCTTATATCCCTCATGTTTAATCTTCGCCAGACAGAAATGATGTCAGCAGTGCCACTGTCTTATTTAAGTTTTTAATATGGATTTCTTCATTATGTCTGCAGAGGAAATAAGGAACTGTCATAAATCATTCTTCAAAATCGATTTATCCATGTCCAGATCACCAGATTATGAGCTTGACAACACTGCCATCTAGTGTTCAGATTTTGAACTACAACATGTTTGTTGACTCTTGTCAATTTATTTACTTTTTTTTGTCTAACCTTATGGTCCGTCCCTAAAGCTTGTAGCCACATGAAGGGATGATCACTCTGTTTCCTTTACTATTATTTTTCCTTCATCATCCTCCAGGTGATTCTAACTGGGTTACAGTTGCCACTGGAGTTGCTGATTGCTACTACAATGTCACTGACCTGCCACCAGGTGGCGCTTTCAAGTTCAGAGTTTCCTGTGTCAACAAGGCAGGACAGGGGCCCTACAGCAGCTGCTCCGCTCCAGTCAACCTGGACTCAACAGGTAGCAGAGATTGTTACATCCAGGGTTGTCATAAAACGGTAACACGTGGGTTCGTCTTATGAGATGTAGATGAACAAACAGAAAGACAGAAAAAAAATGACTAAATGAAACACCTACTTCCAAAATATGACACAAAAATGGCATTAAAAGACACAAAATGGCAACAGAATCACATAATGTCCACAAAGACACGTACAATTATCAAAATTACCTCACAGGATAGAAACACGCTAAAAACATCATCATGTAACAAAAACTGATAAAAACAAAATGTGTTGCTGAAGAAAACAGATGCAGAACGACTAAAGAAAGAGCGGAGACAAAATGAGACACAGAACTAATAATATCTGTAATAAATGAAACGGCGACACCGACACGGCTTGAAAGATATGCAAACATATCTAAATATGATGCAAAGCATCCAAAGTAACAAGAAAATCAACATCAGTAGATAAAAATTTGAAAGTGAGACTCACTAAATGGCAAAAGTCACATAAGAAGAAGCAAAACACAAAGATATAAACATTTGAAGAAAAACTTTGGGGGATTTTTCTTCCCTTTAAATCAATTTTTTTTTAGGAATCAGGTATTCAGTCGTTTGTGTCTAAAAATAGAGAAATTAAATTGAGACTTTTATTATGAAAACAGTGAACAATGTGACAAGTTGTGTCTCAAATTTGTATCGAGTCCATCCTGAAAAATAGGAAAACTATGCATATGTATTTCATCTGTCACACAGCTGGAGGAGCCTCACCTGCTGTCGCTGTGGTGAAGACGATCCCGGCCCAACCTGACCAACCAGTCATTACCTCCTCAGCCACGGTCCCTCAGCTCAAACCAGTCCAGACTGGCACTCCCAGAGCAGTCTCCGCCATCGCCTCCACCTCCTCTTCTCCAAAAGATTCTGCATTTTCTCTTCAAAGTGCATCCCAGTCACCCACCATGGTGGTCACTCCCTCCCCTCCGTCCTCTGTGCCTTCGAGCTCTTCATCAAACCCTCCGTCAGCGCCGTTAGGAGAGGACGTTCAGAAAATCAGCACCACCATTCCTTTTTCATCCTCGGGCAAAGCTGCTCCGCCTTTTGTTGCGCCCAAACTGCAGAGTCCAGTCAATGTTGTGACCCCTATGACCCAGACCGCACCCATATCGCCCCCACCTCCTCTTGTAACCCCACCTCTGACCCCCACAAAACCAGTGATGGCGTCGGTGCCCAGTTACGCCCCTGTAAGCACCGCCACTGCTCGTGTGGCCCCGACCCCTGTGTCCTTCTCCCCACAAGTGCTCCAGGCCTCCAGCCTGAGCCCCATCGGAGAGGGAGCCAGTACTCCCACCAGAGGGACCCCATCTGGACGCAGCACACCCTCCACGGCTCTGCGACAGGGAATCCCACAAAAACCGTACACGTTCCTGGAAGAGAAAGCCAGGTGAGAGATGTGAATTGAGGGAAGTCAGGACGTAGAAATGTAGAGATGTAGAAAGTACCAAGTGTTGTTAAATAGCTTTTGTGCGTGCTCTGTCCAGGGGTCGATTTGGAGTGCTTCGTGAGTGCAGAGAGAACGCCACGGGTAAGGTCTACATGGCAAAGATCGTTCCCTACAGTCAGGCGAACAAGAAGGAAGTGTTGAAGGAGTACGAGATCCTTAAATCGCTTCACAACGATAAGATCATGGTTCTGCACGAGGCCTACGTCACGCCACGCTACCTGGTGCTGGTGTCAGAGTATTGCACCGGCAAAGAGCTGCTCTACAGCCTCGTTGACAGGTGGGACCTGATCCGTTCGCTGGCTTTGTACATGTTTTTTTTTTTAACTTTAGATTAGCTCTTATCGGCACGCAGCTGTTAATCAACAGTTTTATTTATTGCCACCACAGGTTTCGCTACTCTGAAGACGATGTTGTGGGTTACTTGGTGCAGATTCTACAGGCCGTCGAGTACCTCCACAACCATCGTGTCCTCCACCTCGACCTCAAACCGGACAACGTCATGGTGACCAACCTCAACACCATCAAGATCGTGGACTTTGGCAGCGCGCAGAGTTTCAACCCTCTCCAGCTAAAACATCAGGAGCCTGGGGCAGGAACGCTGGAGTTCATGGGTGAGCAGAAGTCTATTCCAGAAATTAGAATATGGTGAATTTCTGAAAATTCCACATATCCAGATGATAATAATGATTTTTACCTCTCTTCCAAGCCCCTGAGACCGTGAAAGGGGAAGTTGTTGGCCCTCCTTCTGATATTTGGGCTGTTGGAGTTGTTACCTACATCATGTAAGACATTATTTCCTGCTGCCTTTTCAGCCTTCACCCTTAAGATCAGAGGTGTAGGCTTTGTTTTTTGGTTTTTATCTTTAAAGCCTTGTTTCTTTCCTGTCTTTTACCAGGCTTAGTGGTCGACTTCCCTTCGAAGATAAGGACCCTCAGCGAGTCGAATCCAAAATCCTGATTGCTAAGTTTGACCAAACGAAACTGTACCCAAATGTGTCTCAAAGCGCCTCGGCTTTTCTCAAGAAGATGCTCAGCAGTTACCCATGGTGATTGCAGATGCAGTTAACATGAAATCACAGAAAGGGCTTCTTTTAGAAGGAAAAAAATGTAAAAAGAATTTTGTTTTTTCCAGGGCCCGTCCAACTACACGTGACTGCTTCACGCACGCTTGGCTGCAGGACACCTACCTGATGAAGCTCAAGAGGCAGACTCTCACCTTCACCTCCACCAGACTCAAGGAGTTCCTGGTGGAGCAGCAAAGCCGCCGCTCGGAGAGCGCCACCAAGCACAAGGTGCTGCTGCGCACCTACCAGGCATCACCTCGGCCCCCGACTTCTGAGACGGCGCCGCAGGTTTCCACCGCCAAATGAGACAACGGTGACATCAGTGCAACCTGACATCAGTTTGTGCCGTCAGACCCGAAGGAAGTTAAATACCTTTTTGTTGCTTAATAACTCCTCTGTGGGCCACTGCTGCATGAGAAATAGCAGCTTGCTTCTGTTAAGAGCAAAGTGCTGCTTGTTTGTCGCTAAAATGTCCACAGAGGGCACACGGGGGTCCTGTCCGAAGTTCAAGACCGGCGGGACTTGAAGAAGAATCAAGAATTTAATCGATGAACAGAACTGCTCAGCAATTGAAGGGAGAGGACACGGGGTTTTCTTTGTTTTTCTCTTAATGACGCAGTCTCTCGCCATCTCATTGTCGACTCTGAAATTGCACATTAATGTTTGGTTCAGTATTGGTCTCCACTCTGCACGATCGGTCTGGAACACGCGTTTCATTAGTACTTTTACAGCAAAAACCTTGTTTATATCGCTCAGTTTAGTGGTAAACAACTGATGTGAATGTACCATGATTTAAGCTGCTAATTTATTTTGAAATTTAGTCACATTTTAAAAGTCAAAACCAAAAATATTCTTTTTCTTTCTTTTTTTTTTGTCATTTCAGAAATATGTTTACTTTTTTCATGTTAATTTATTTGCATGTGTGTGTGTGTGTGTCATTTTTGATTTTTTAGAATTAGCAGCAAAGAAAAAAAATTTTAAAATAAGGAGTGTCCTTGTGGTTGATGTTAAGAGTCACACAGTAGGCTACTTTAGGGCGTGATAGGAATTTGTTGTACAACTTTTTGTTCTGTGGTTAATCCCCAAACTATTAAAAGCAGTTCAGAATGTACAGTAGTTGACATTTTGCTCTGGAAAAGTCAAGCGCGCCGCTAAATTGCTGTGGTTTGTCAGTGTTACACATCAGTTGGTCTGGTTACTTAAATCGTGCTCATCTCAATCAGATTAACGTACAAAATGTTGAGCTTGTGAATGTGTCTCCGTTGGCTCAGAAAAGGTTTAATTTCAATATTAGGTCAAAACGGCAACAAAGAAATGTGTGTAGACTGGAAAACACATGCATAAGGTCCATGTAATAATAGATCGTCTTCTGTGTTGCTCGATCACAGTGTTCCTTTTGTAAGAATTTGGATGGTTGGAGATTTGTAAATGTACCAATTTGCTGTGTTTATACGTGGAAATAAAATTTAAATAGTTTTTATGAGATAGGATGTAATAAACTATTGATACAGTTGGGAGAATGAACTCATTTCTTTCCTTGAATGCTATTACTTTGTAAATTCCTCTTGAATAGTAGGATTAAAACCATTTACAGCAGGGGTATCAAACTCTTTTTCATCTCTGGCCACGTCATCACCATGGTAACCATCAAAGATCCATCACCGGCTCTGATGTCAGATTTCCCCCAGTTCCAGGACTCAGTTTATGATGGTATTTCTTGACATTTTGGCGTTAAGATCCTGTTTCTGGTCAGAACCAACATGCTCATATTATTTCAGCACGGCCTGATTTAAAAACCAATATTCAATTTCCTACGCTATCAAAATTACAACATTTTGGTCCTAAATCAGAATTTTCTTTTGTTATAAAATGGTAAATTTCAAAATATCACAACTTTTTGTCATAAAATCTCAAATTTCTCAAAAAAAATCAACTTATATAAAACTTCTTTCTTGTGAAATTACAGACTTAAGAAATTTTTGATTTTTATTGTAAAAAGATTATTGTAAAGGTATGAATTGTCAAGACTTTTTAAAATATAATTGGAGCTTTTTTGCCGTCAAAATTGCAACGTCATATTTCTTTTTAAGTAAAATGGTGAAGTTTGAAATATCTCAACTTTTTGGCATAAACAAGAAATAAATCTTAGTCAGAAAATCTGACTTTTGATCATAAAATTGAGACTTTATTGCCTAAAATAGAAGTTTTGTTCTTGTAAAACTCAAATTTTAATGTCTTTCTGTT
>JBAMYA010000012.1:3443774-3455293 GCA_037176975.1 Arrhamphus sclerolepis | reverse complement strand
GGTTGGGGGGAGGGGTTGAGGGGTGGCAGAGGGGTGGAAAAGTCTTTTTGAAGGAAGACGGGGGGGGGGGGGGGGTTTTTTTTTTTTTTTTTTTTTTTTTTTTTTTTTTTTAAGTACTTTGGGTGCTGACTTGATACAGCCATGAGAGGTCAAGACTTACAGTCTCTCATTTTCTTTTCTTTTCTTTGTAATTACTTTCCTGAATCAGTGAAGATGTTCATTGTAGCTCTGTGAGCTAAATTCATCAGTGCTGTAAAACAAGTCGTCGCAGTTGTCTCAAAGGCTTGGAAGTGCAAAGTTTCTTTGGAATTTTTTTTTTTTCGCTCATATTGTGAAGGTGTGCAGCTCTGATCCTGTCACATAATGATTGATGATACCTGTTACAACAAAGCTGCATTCAGCATTTGCAAAGTTTGTCTGATTAATCATCGCTTTGGAACTGTTCAAGGTTTTATTCTTCCAAATCATGTAAATGTTGTGGTTTGGGGTAAAAGAAAGGAGTACTGTTTTTTTTTTTTTTTTTTCTCACTGTTTTGAAGCATCGTGTTCAGGTTTGACATGTAACTGCTCGTGCTAGTGCGGCGAAGTGGAAGTTTAAGTGTGCCTGCGTTTGAGCAGTTTAGCTGCATTTTTATCGAGACTACATTTGCCATGCAAAGGCAACACTCCGTGTTTTGAATGCCATCAGCGTGATATTGTTAAAGCATGGTGAGCCGATGACATGAGGCATTACAAGAATTCAGCTTGAGTTCTGACCAAAGCACACAAGTGTGTGTACTTTAAATTCATCTCTCCTGCTCTGACTGACTGCATTCTTTGGTCAACCCTTGATGTGCTTGAAATGATTTTCCACTGCTGCAGTACATAAAGAGTTAAAGTGCTATTCAAGGCCGTTACACAAGACCTCCGGGCGAGCACGTGTGTTGTTAGTGGAGTTTGTGTATGAGACAAAGCTGCTGGTTGATCTGCTTTGCTGTTTTTATACAATCACTTGCAAGATGGTTATCATTTTGGCATCAGTATGTAGGCATTCTGCCTAAAATAAAGTTATTTTAATGCAGCAAATGGAACTCTGTTGATTCTGGTGATTTCCAGGAAGATCCTCTGTGTTTCGTAACTGTTCAGAAGTGCATACAGTCCGTGCAATGTTGTTTCTTCTTCCTCTGCAGGTTCTTCTCCCTCTCTGTCCTCCAAGAAGCCCCGGAGCGGAGGCCTCTTCTCTAGCTTGTTCTGCTGCCTGTGTCGGGACCAGCCTGAACTCCCACCAGTCAACAACAATGCCCCTCTCTTAGTCGAAGAGAATGGAAGTGTCTCCAAGGTTTGTTTGTTTTTGCTTTTGTTTTGTTTTTTTAGACTTAAAATGTATTCTTGTAATTCTCCTCTTTCAAACTGAACTTGCATATATTTTGCGTTGCTTTCAGATCCAGGTGAAGCCACTGCTGCCTCCGGCGAAGTCAAAAGATGCTGGAAAGATCTGTGTGGTTATAGACCTGGACGAGACGTTAGTTCACAGCTCTTTTAAGGTGAGTAAGTGATGCGCGAATTACAAGCTGGAGCTCAGAAACGCTCAGAGGCACATAGTTGTCCCCTGTGATCACATGTGACCTCATTTGAAAGTTATGTTTAAGAGAAATAAACAGTCCTGTTCTGCAGTTACCCTGAATCTGGTTGTTGTTGGCTCTGACGGGGATGTTTTTGTCATCACTGGCACATGGCAAACCCAGACTAGCTGGTTCTTAAAACCCAAATAAACACACTTGCACACACTCAGGGTGACTGTCTGAGTATTTTAGTCTGTTTTACATGTGGAAACAACCACGTCTTGTTGCTTTAAATCCACTCTTGTCATCTTCTCAGCCTGTGAACAATGCAGATTTCATCATTCCTGTGGAAATCGATGGAACAGTACACCAGGTAACGCCAGCATCACGCTTCTGCTCACAAACATTGCTTGCTGTCACCTTCCTCTCTCAGTTCTGTGCTTATTTAATGGAACTGCTGAGTACAGTAGGTGACGCGTGCTGCTCAGAGTGTGACGACACGCCATGGGCCCAGGCCTGATTCAAGTAATCCAGGATAGGTTTGTTCAGACAAGCACAGCCTGTTCCGGATGACTTGGTTCAGGAACGCTGCCCTCAAACGCCAACACAGCAACTCGAAGAAAAGATGGAGGAGGAACCTCGACAAGCCCAGTGCTTCTGTGTGTTATTTATGTGCATATTTTTTAGATATCTTCCTCTGCAAGCCCTGGTATGCATAAAAAAACCCATAAAAACCTTTTGAATTCAGACAAATTAAACCATCGTTTGTCCAGCAATCATTTGCATTTCATATTTCGAGCTCAAAAAAGAAAAAGTTTTATCTCCTTGGGCGCCTGTGATCTGCAGAAACACGTCGTCGTGTTCAGAAATATGATTTGTATATATGTTCCAGGTGTATGTCCTGAAGCGACCGCACGTCGACGAGTTCCTGAAGAGGATGGGAGAGCTGTTTGAGTGCGTCCTGTTCACGGCCAGCTTAGCCAAGGTGAAAATGAGAATGAATTACTGTGGCTCTGTATTCTAGTCCGTATGCTTGGGTTTTATTTTTCTTTTTTTTTTTATATGCAAGCGGAACGTAAGCTTGACGATTTAAAAATGACTCGATGGAGTTGTTGAAACCACAAATGTAATGAGAAAATTCTCATTAAAAATTAATCAGGATCCTGCTTTTCTGGCCAAAACTTGAAAATTTCAGTCATTTAGGATTTCTTAAAAGGAAATGAGGTTAAAGTTGGATCCTCAGCTGCTGAAATCATATGTCAAGACAGAATGAGACACATTTTCACGACCCTGTGAAACGTTTCATAAAATACAGAAGTGAGGAAATATTTAGCCCATCTGGACTTGGACCTCACATTTTTGGTTGTCTGAAAACCTCCATCTATGTGGTCACCAGGTCGAAGGAGCGTCATGTCTCAACCTCTTAAGAAATCAGAAACATTACATAAAGGCATTTAGGAGATTGAAGCTTCTGCTGTTATTTTAAGTCCTGACCTGATCCTTGGGCATCAGTACAGTTTTGAAAGAACAAAGTTTGTGTGTCTTGGAAATGTTGATGCCAGATGCAGGTGGTTCCAGGCTGGAGTGTCAAAATATAAAATATGTTGCGTCAGGTCATAATACACACGTGCCAAATCCGGCCTGCCAGAACGTCCAAAGACGGTCATAAATGTAGGACTTATTTCTGGGGAAATTTCAATGTGACTGTCGGGTTGATTCAGTCCTGACGTCAAAAGATAGGATAACCGAGGTGGAGAGCAGCTGGTTGATGTCAAAAAGTCATGATTTAGTAAATGTTTACAAAAGATTTTACAACAAAAAGTTGCATATTTTTGACCAGTCATATTTCTTTTTTCTTAAAAAAAAAAAAAAAAAGTTATTTTAATTGAAATTGTTCAAAAGTTCTTGTAATTTTATTTCAAAATTTTCTTTAATAAGTTTTTTTTTTCTTCAACAAAAAAGTAATACATTTAAGTTAAAAAGTCAATTTTGTGACATTTGCAATAATAAGCCTTAACCTTTCAAAATTTGCAATTTTATGCTAAAATTTGCCTTTTGAAATTTGCTTACAAGAAAAATAAAAGATAAAAAAAAAATGCTAATGAAATTGGGAAATTTGAGATTTCTGTTCTGTTCTGTTCTTCTCTCTTCTTTTCTTTTTTCTTTTCTTAAATAACAGGGTCCAGGAACTAGCTGGAAATCTGACAACACAGCTGCTTGAAACAAATAAAGAATAACCGGTTCTTTAAAGGGACACTGTGTAGTATTTTCTCCCATCTAGTGGTGAGGTCATATACTGCAACCATTCTCCTTTTCCCAAGACTCATTTCAGTCTTTGGTACCCGAGAAATGTCACTGATCCTGGAAACAGAGAAGTCGTTGACCAACACAACTTCTAATTGTATTCTATCAGTAGATGAGGTTAGTTTTTTGAAGTAGTTGTTTTCATTTAGTAATTTAGACTGAAAAATGTCATGTATGTCCATTACAAGACAACTTATAATGTTGTCTTTTTATTTTTAGATCAGTTACTTCAATGCTAATATCAGCCAGCAACAACTGAAAACGAAGACAAGCTAACCTAGAAATATAGCTACTGATCTATGTAGCTACTATATTATATTTATAGCGCCGGTCGAGGCTCATGGAGCTTGGGGGGTGGCGGGTTCCCTGAGGTTGGGCGTCGAGAGGTACCCGGCAAGAACCCTCCACAGACCCACATCGCAGACCCGCTTTAATCCCCCACTGGGGGCCGCCCATCACCGCCAGAGACCACCAGCCACAGCGTATACGTAAAGTGGTCAGTACGGAGACGAGAGTGTTCACCAGCAGCCGTGTCCGACTGGGACGGGACTGGGAAGGAGGGAGAGCACGGGGAAGCGGAAGGGGTGCCGGGCCCAGATGGGTCCAAGCGTCACAACCAGTCTGCAATAATAATCAAAACAGAACAGCAAATGCTTCTTCTAATACCTTGGAACTTGGACGAGAAAATGTTCTTTCTAGAATCTGACATCCATTTTAGAAGAATCGACTACCGAGACAGGTAGAGGAAGAAAACCGCAAGGTAGGGGTAGTGGATCGGTTGGAGCTGGGTGGGAGTTTGTAACCAACTACCAGCTGTAGTGCAAACGCAAAACGCAAATCTGTATTTTTGTTCCCTGCTGTGGACCGTAGTTTCAAGATGGCGGTGCAACATGGCGATCACCATTGAATACACCAACACAATGTATATATAAATGGCAAATTCAAGACCTACAAGAACACTGTGATATGTTGATGGAAGTAATTACTAATTGGGGGGTTCTGTGGGGTACTGGCTAGAGACCTGGCAACCGGAGGGTCGCTGCCTCAATCCTCGGCTGGTACCAATGATGTGGGCAGGGGGGGGTGCCTGAGCAAGTGCTTCCCCACATCCACCTCCATGGATGAGGTGTATCTGAGCAAGGCACCTGAAACTCCCACCTGCTCCCTGGGCACCGCACCACAGCAGCCCACCGCCCTGGGTCCAGCAGCCCAAATGGGTTAAATGCAGAGAAAGAATTTCCCCACGGGGATTGATAATAGTAAATCAAAAAAAAAGGTCATACTTTTGAATGAAACAGTCTATTTTTGTTAAGACAACCTGCAATATTACACAGTGTCCCTTTAATGGTAACCATGCTGATAATGTGGCCCCGGATGAAAGTTTGACACCTCTGTTGTAATAAGTTGGAAGAAAAGTTGGAGATTCACCATTTAATATATTTCTTTTATTTATGTGTGTGTGTGTGTGTATATGTATACACATGTATATACATGTGTGTGGATGGATCAATAGATAGATGGATAGATCAAATTTAAATTTTATACTATTTTAGGAAGCAGGGTAAAATTGCAGCGAGTGATTTAAATCACAGAGCAGGGAAAAACTTAAGCCAGAAAGTAGACTATATAGTATTACAAAGAGACTCCTGGAGAATTGCATGTTCTTGATTGACATACATGTGTAGCATTTGTTTTATGAAGATACACAATTTACTTTTAAAGTGATGCTGTCAGTCACTGGGAAAAGCTTGTTCGTTTGTCTTCTAATTGTCGTAAAAGTTCTTCTCATCCAGCCACTACATGTTCTTCCTCTTCAGTACGCAGACCCAGTCTCTGACCTCCTGGACAAGTGGGGAGCGTTCCGCTGCCGCCTCTTCAGGGAGTCTTGCGTCTTCCACCGAGGGAATTACGTCAAGGACCTCAGTCGCCTCGGCCGTGATCTCAACAAAGTCATCATAGTGGACAACTCCCCTGCCTCCTACATCTTCCACCCCGACAATGCAGTAAGTTCACGAGTCGTCACGGCGATGGTGGTGACTCATCATCTGACTTGAAAAGCTCATGACTAATGTCAAATAATTATGATTATGCATAATGTTGTAGACACAAAAAAAATACAGCTTTTTCAAGTTAATTTAAATGTTAGAGAATTAGATTTGTAGAAAATATAGTACGACTGAGAAAATCTCAGCAAAAATTTAAATCATTTTTAGATAATTCTCAACTTGAATGTTGTACAATGCAGTGTTTCCTCTAGGATTGTTTTTAGCTGCGGGGGCAGGCTCTCCGGGGAGCCGTGGTGGTGTAAACAAATAACACTTGACTCCAGATTTTACTTTTACAACCTATTTATTGAATGGCCAGTTGAAAATGGCTTTTTAAAGGCTGGAGATAAAAATAAATAAAACAATAAAATTAAATAAATTTTATCTTTTAGTTGGCACCGGGCCTAATTAACTTAAGCTACTGATATGTTATGTAATGTCTATTTAACCCTTTTACACCCATAACAACAGTCTGGCTGGTCTTTATTCTATTTTTTTAGAAATAAATTTCTAAAAAAACAAAAATCTTTTAAGTGAATTATTTTGCCCATTTTTTCAGGATAAATTCAACTTTGAAAATCATTTCAAGAAATTGTCATTTTTATATGTTATAGATGCTTTAAACTGTGTGAAATAAAAAAAAAATAAATACAAAATCGGAACTGAATTTTCAGCAACTTTTGGTTTTAAATACTGTAGATGACCAGATCCAAAGTGTTTGAGGCGACAAGAATTAAATTTAAACTAAAGTTCAACAATACAAGCCGTTGTTTGACTGGACCTTTTGATTTCACTTATACTGCTTGATAAAAGTCCAAAAATGACCAGGCGTTTTTTTTTTTTTTTTTTTCAGGCATGATATTTCACTCCAGAGGAACGTTGCCTTTTATCATTGTATTTTGCTAGACCTGGGGGCATTAACGCATTATTAAAGCATTAACACATAAAAAAATTAATGGCACTAATTATTTTTAACGTGCTTTAACACACTGTTTTTTTTACTTTGAAAGTCCGTTCTTCTCAGAATCTGAACACAGACAACCATGTCTCACAGAAAATAACTGGTGGGGATTGAGAAATTGAGAAAGGTACGTAGGCTAAATCTATCATGGACGTTTTAATTTAAAATTTCTTTCAAACAGAGAAGTGACAAAGCAAGTGACTTTTTCTGGTGTTATTGGAGATAACACCAGAAAGAGATCGGGGGGTTTCGGAGACTCTGACGTTCTGCATTTATGGTGCATTCACACAAACGCGGTTAACGTCAAAGCCTGTATATACAAAGAAGACTCATCAAAACACCACTACATTCACTATTTGTCCTTTCTCGCTCATTCTCTGTCTCCTCTTTCTCCCCCTGCTGAACAACTCAACACAGCTGAGCAAGATAGTTATCTGTAGTTTACCTTAGTACTCGCTAGTACCCAACTTAGTGCTGTGAAGGTGTAGAATACGGCGGTCGTGTATTTGCAACTGTAAAAAAATTAATAAATTTAAAGGAGCGGCGTAGGATTTAGGAACGCCGGCCTGCCACTCCTAAATGAATATAGAGGAAACACTGCAATGTTGCCCTGCTTTCTGTGTATTTTGTATTGCTAAGTAAATGCTAAGTTATAACCACATGTAGATATAAAAGATCAGATGTTAATAGTAGTTTTATATCGAAACTGTCTCAATTGTTCAATGGAGAATAATGTTGAAGATATTGGAAAAATATAAATGTTGGTTGCTAATGGTTTGCGTGCTCACCCAGGTGCCCGTGGCCTCGTGGTTCGACGACATGTCCGACACCGAGCTGCTGGACCTCATCCCGTTCTTTGAGAGGCTGAGCAAAGTAGATAATGTCTACACGGTCCTCAAGCACCAAGGGCCTACAAGTTAACGTCGCTCGGGTGTCAACATCTGCTCCCCGAACAAAAATGGCGTACAAAAAAAGAAAGAAAAAAAAAAACGGAAATGCACACACCAGCGAGGCTCCAGCTCCATCCATCACTGCCCACCAGAACACACAAAGGCTTCTTCACAGCTGACAGAGCTCTAACCCCTCCCCCGGTATGAAAACCCAACTTCGGGTGTCTTCAGTGACTTTGACGGCATCAACACTGCCACCTCCTGGTCAGAGAGCTGACCTCGCCTGAACCAGCTGATGTGAGTGAAAGGATGAATGAGTGTTTGACGATGTTCCTGCAGTGTTGCTGAACTTGCAGCGGAGTTCACAGAGCAAGAGGTCTGTAGCCACCAATCCTCCGGACACAGACTGGGTACTGGACGCAGACTTCTCGGCCGTTTATGTGCAAATGCGCTCGATTAGTCGTTGACAGGGCAGACGGCGTATGTGTACTGTAGGTTGTAAATGCCTTTTAAACATTTTGAAATTGCATAATCATTGCAACACATCCTAATTTTGCTATGTCACACTATTTGTCAAAAGCATTAGATTTTTTTAGAGGTTTTAGAGCCATGTGATCAGGTATTTTTGAAGGACGACAGTGTTATGGATGAATCTGAATCAAAAAGAAAAATTGTACTTTTTCCCTTTCTTTTTTTTTTGTTTTTAAACATGGCTTGGACTGTAATGTTGGGAGTTGTTGAAATCAGTAAAACAGAAGAGATTGGATGGCACTTTACAGGTTTGATGTGGCGTCTGTACTGCAAGATTGATTTTTAGCACCATTTGTGCACAAAATTCAGCTTAGGAAGTAGCATTACATTAGAAATTAGGACATTTCTTTTCAAAATTCTGGGAAAAGTCAGTTTAATTTAATTGTATTGTATTTTTTTAAATTAGCGATCATTTATTTGCACCAAAAACAATGAGCCATGATAGTGAAGCCAATCCCCTGACGACAGCATCATCCCTGAAACCTGACACGAGTGAGTCGCTGTCACCACAGCTCCATGTGTACATGGAAGAGCAGCTGTGGATGCTTGGTGGATTTGGCTTTTCACCAGTGTCGCTCACAGCCAAGATGCGACATACATTCACCAGTTTTGTCAACAGAGGTCAGCCAGTTGACTTCAGGACTGACTTCCACAAGAAAGAAATCAGTCGCTGTCATTGTTGTGTCAGTGGCTGCAGAAGTGTCTCACTTGTTCTTTGCTTTAAAGCTCCACACAAACATTGAGCTTTTCACTGCCTTTTGCAGACCATATTTGAATGGAAAAGAATGTTGTGTGGTGCAAAAAAGAGAAAAAGATAGCTACTGGTTGTTTTGTGTTCATCCTGAAATATGGTACTTGTGGGCTGGAAACAATTTTGCAGCTGAGTGAAGGGGGAAAAAAAGTTTAGAATTAAGGGATAGGTTTACCCTGAAATTCTTCAACACTATCAATGAACAGCTTTTGGATGCAAATACAGAGTTCATCTCTGTCCTTCTGAATCGTTTTTGATACGTGGCAGATTTGGTTGGACATAAATGATGTCATGTCAATTCCATATTACGGTGCAGCTATAGGAGCATTTAATGATCTACAAATGAATAAATGTTCTCATGGAATTTTAAAAATTACAAAAGATGACGAGCCAATAAATAAATTAGAGAAAAACAGCTTAAGGCGAGTTCATTCAGTGTTGCTAGAGGCATTGTGGGAAATGTAGGAAGTGGACTTTAGTGCCTTTTCATAGCAACATTTGGACTGATCAGATAAAAGGCAACATGGTTGCTGACATTTGCATTGACAATGCCCTGTGTTGACACTGATGAATGAAAATGGTGGGTTTGACAAGCAGTCAAGGAGTCGCAGGCTTGTGATGGGGGCAGGAATGACAATTAAATCCACCGCATTGAGAGATATTGTATTATTTTTATATGTTAAATTCTTGTCAATCAAAATAGCCTTTTTTTTTTTTTTTTTCCTCCTTTTGAATAATTACTGATCATATTTCTTATTTTGCCCGGGAGTGGTCCTCGGATCCAGTATTCATCGTATGTTTTCCAACCATACAAGACCAGGTTGGATACCTCATGTAATAATAAATAGAATACAGATCAGAAACACCAGCAAATGACTAAAAATAGTTTATTACTGTTGTAGGCACATAACAGGGTAACTGTTTGAAAACGTGTACTTCATGTAAGCCATTGTCATGTCTCGATTAGATTCAGTAATGATGCTGTGTTGAATTTATTGTCCAAGAGGACTATTTATAGGAAAATTCAGTCATTTTGCCATCTGATCACATTTATGAGTATTGTGTCACTATGGGGGCCCATTTGCTGATACTGTACTTCTTACACATTCAGTAGATATGTATATGTTGTTTTGCACAGTAATAAAGCAAACAAATTTCATTAATATATGGAATATTCATGTTACTGTACTCATGATTCAATAGATGTAACCTAATTTTTGACTTTCGTTGTTTTATCATACCAAATAATGTATGAACTGTATGTAATAATGCCATTTTTTTTCCATAAATGCTCAATGAAAGATGGTCCAACTGCTGTTTTGTTAGGCATTTGTACTTCAACAACGCCAGAGGAACCAGAAGTTAATGTGTGCACATCTTTCAGAAAGGTGTTTGTGAACAAAAGGAAAGAGAAAAAGAGACTGATAATGCACCAGTAGACTCAATAAATTGTTTCAAAATTGTTTTAAAAAGAAGCAATTTTTCATTTGACATTGTACTAATGTAACATGACACCTATAAGTGTAAATTAAATGACAAACAACTCACCATATATTCCTATTAATTTTGCCGTTTTTATTTTATTTCATAGCCTGACCAGCCATAAATTCTCTTATTTTTTATCCTATATTTATATTAAAGAGAAAAAGTAATGAATTAAATACTAATCATTAAATTATTTGTGAAAAGTCATGTAATTTTTCAATTACGATCCAATAATTAAAAAAAAAAAAAAAAGGAAAATAAACTTTACAAAATATAACTTTTTGTCCATATCGGGGCACCGTAGGTAATTTATAAAAGCTGAAGCGAAGTTTTAAACGTCGAAAAGAAGTTCATGAACCGCATTTAAATATATTTATTTGCAGATTTGTAAATGTTTATCTTCTAAACTTACCTCCAGGGACTGGTGAGTGTTTTTATGCTGTTTAAAAAAACAAAAGTCTGGTTTAACAACCGCTCGGAGACAAATATATGCTAATTCATGAAGCTAAAGCAAAACTGCGACGTCATTTTCCTGCTTTTTTGGGAGGCCCTTGGATTACGTGTCATTACAGGGTAGAAAATTTTTATTATTATTTATTTTTATTTAAATAAAACTTGCTTAGTTAATTTCTTGAAATATGGCTTGTATCGCATATATTATAATCCCTGTATTTTAAGTATTTTTATAATGCCCAAATAGGCGTTGACTAGGTTTTTTATTATTATTATTATTTATTGTATTTATTTAAGTTTTTCTGGTGATGATTTTTGTTGTGTTCATTTATAAGGCAGGGATTTTGGTATTTGTTATCATTTCCATTACATTATTTCCTACAGAAAGTCTAAAATGTATTGTTCAAACACGTGTTACACTCAAACTGTTAAACCAAACAAACAAACAAAAAGGCCATTGATTGAAACCCATTCAGACTGCAGCCAGTGATCTGATTTTCATGAAGCTTGCATTTTATATGTGGGTGTCAAACTGGCTTTTACCCTGCAAGTAATAAT